>PVIR01013911.1:0-41348 GCA_004026965.1 Petromus typicus | reverse complement strand
ACACAATTCTTCTGCCTGAGCTTCCCAAATGCTGGGATCACAGGCATTTGTCACCACACCCAGCTAGTGGCACCTTTGTAAAAGCAACTTTTTTGGTACTGGGGATAGAACTCAGGACCTTGTACTTGCCAAACAGGTGTGGTACCACTGAGCTAAATTCTTGGCCCAGGGATGAATTAATTTTTAGGTAGCATTGGGGCTGAGAACTTATAGCATTTGCTACAATCCTATATCATGTGCAAATGATGGAACTTTTTTTCTGAATTGGTAAAATAAAATTAGGCTAATAATCTAAAATGTCCTGTTAAAGTCTTTAACAAGCTATGTCTTATATAGAGTGCTAAATTATTTTATATACACCATAGTATTTTGTTATAACATATTAATTATATTATACATAATTTATAATATTATATTCCATTTTTATAATATATAATAGTGAATAAAATCAAGCTTTGCCACATCTTAGTTTGAAAAACAAACAGAAAATTTTCAAGAATCAGATATATCTTAACTACAGCTATTAAAATGTAACCACATACAACAATGCCAGGCATGGAGACT
Organism: Petromus typicus; assembly: GCA_004026965.1. NCBI lineage: Eukaryota > Metazoa > Chordata > Mammalia > Rodentia > Petromuridae > Petromus > Petromus typicus. Next base: position 40,784 of record PVIR01013911.1, on the reverse strand, counting down.
CATGCCCACCAGCAATCAGTACCACATACCACAGTGCCAGGCATATGGCTCATGCCTGTCATCCCAGCACTCGAGAGGCAGAGGAAGGAGGATTGCTGTGATGTGAGTTTGGGGCTGAGCTCAGGGTCAGCCTGCACTACAAAAAAGTGAGATCCTGTCTCAAAAAAAAATATGTAAGTAAAAAAAAACTATAAAGAATAATATGGACAAATCATGACATATGCTTAAAAATGATATATCAATTGGTAGATGACAGTTGATTTGTGTGTAGGCAATGTTACATTTATTTTCCTGTTGAATTCCTTAGAAAAAAGAGGAAGGGGTATTTGTATATCATTAAAAACAATAGGTCACAGTATTGTTATCTTATTGGGGGAAAAAAAATAGAAAGGCAAAGAGAGTTAGCCTACCTATGTAGACTGAAGCAAATGCAGCAGAGAAAAAATGTGGTTTATTTTCAGGTCACAGGATGTATAGAATGAAAATTACAATTTTATGTTTACAAAAAAACCAAATGATAATTGTTTTCCTCTGGGAAGTGTTTGGGGACATTTTTAATAATGATGAAATGTTCCTCTACTAGGCCTGTGATGTGCTTCCCTCCTCAGAGTTATGGGGTGGCAACCTCATGGGAGAGAGGAAGGCAGTGCAGCCCAGAGAGGCCCCAATATTTCTGCTGCATAACTGAATTCACAGCAGTTGATGGAGAGAGAGAGCATCCACCCCCCAGGAACGGCCTTGCTGAATCTCACCTCCTGCTCCATCAGCACCGTCTTCTCGTGGCTCTGGGTGGGGTGTAGCTCCAGAAATATGCTAACCCCCTCAGCGGGGATCCTGTCTCTGCTGTGTCTTAAGCTCTACCTCACGAGACTCCTCTACCATGCGCTCATCTCCTCTCTGAACTGCAAAGTATACTCATGATTCACAGCCCAGGTGCTACAAGCTCTTCAGTGACACCTTCCCCTGCTGGCCCAGGGACAAGTCACCCTCCCAGTCTCCCACTTCTCTTAGTTCATTATTATGTCCACCCACACGAAGCAGTGCACTGTGTCCCCCCCACACACATCTCCTTGTACATCTGGCCCCTTCCATTTCCTGCTGCTGACCATACCTGGAACGCAGAAGGTACTCTATAAATGTTTTCCTACAAATTAGTGATTCAAAAGAGGCAGCTTGCACATAGGTTCCAATTTTTATACTATTGGAAAGGGTTCTGAAAATAATGTTAGGTATTTCCAATGCATTTCCTTACCAGAAATGTTTTTGGCATTTAAGGCGGCTTGAGTTTGGATTATGGCATCTATAATTGAAGAGTTGATTATTTATATCTTCCTAACTCATATGTTACTCAGAAATTGGATTACTTTAAAGCAGTGAATTCAATCCTCTTAAATACCTCTATTTCCCCATCTTTGTGGAGTTTCTATGCAATCTTTTCATAGACGATACATACTGTTGAGTGGAAATTCTGCTAGGTTTTTACTACAGTACTGGTTATGTGTGTGTGTTTGTGACAAGAGATAGGGGGTCCTACAGGGTGTAGACAGAGGCACATTCATCAGAGAGGATTCTCAGAAGGAGGGGAGGCCTTCTTCCAGATGTGCCATGCCAACTGGCACACATCTCCTGACTGCCCCATCTCCTGTGGACCTAAACACCCTAAAAAGAGGAGACTTCTCACCCTCACCCCATCTTCAAGTGTGCTGATATGAACGCAGTGGTGTGTGCTCACTCCCCGGGCAGGCTTTGCTATGGGCTGGAGCACCGGTGGTCCAATCTGTGCCTAACATCACTTGACTCCAGTATTTTTTCACACAGTGCTTTCTTTTATACTGTCAATAGCAACCACAATTACTCTTGATTAAACGAGATGCTGTTGACACTTTGCCTTAGTAACTAAACTGTCATGGAGCCCAATTTTGGATGTGTTTGTGTATTATTAGCCTACCACAACAAAATCCTCCAGAGTTTGTAATAGGCCCATCTTCTAGATCTAGATTGGCCCTGCTAATGGTTGAATTTTCACTCTTTCATGACTTTGTGACTCACTCTTTACGTTTCTGCAGATCATCACATCTTGTCATTTCTGGCAAAGTGTTTTAGCTGAAAAAAATGGTATTTAAAGTATTGAGGAAATGTACTATGGAACAAACATGGTGCTGATTGTTAACAAGACTTATTCTATTGCTATTCAAAAGTCATTTTTAGAAAAATATATAAAGTATTTTTATTTTATGTACTTTAAAATCTAGTCATGCTCAACATACTTCTAAGGAAAGTATGCCTACCTGCTTTCCCATCCTGCCTGTCACTGCCCATTACAATGTGCCAAATGTATCGTCGGAGGATGCAATGGTAGAAATTATGGGAAATGCAGGTTAGCTGGGGAGTCAATAGCTTCATTTTCTTTTCCTTTTTTCATTTAAAAATACTGATCTAGTTATCTAATGAATGACATCTCACTGTCGATGAACAAACATATTTCAGAGGACTTCATTAAACCAGGTAATATAATTAGTGTTTAAATGATTAAGAAGGTATATAAGCTTTTAGAAAAAGGAAATCTAATTAAGATGGTTCTCATCCAATTTGAGACACTAATAATTAAACCGATTAATTGTGAGGGGTCCTATGAGAGGGCTATACAAATATGCAGCAATGTTTTTTTGGAGTCAGTATGATTTTTTGGAGGCAGCTGTATACGACACAACATTTTGGTGAGTGCTGGAGGTTGTAAATATTCAGGGTATCATTCCGATTCAATATGAATAGCAGTACAAACGTGCTACAATGCTCATTTTTCTCTTCTTAGAAGCTGTCACTCCTGCAACTTGCACTCTTAGTGACAAGTTATTTTTCTTCACAGCAAGGAAGTCACAGGCACACTTGGCAGTCAGCCTGAGGCACACGAAAGACCACTGCGAAGCTTTCCTGGGACGGCTCTGCAGTGCATCCTGACAGACACTTCCAAACCTGCCCCCCAGCACTCTAAAACTTACCCACTCACACTGGGTCTAAAAAATGACACGTGCAGCAAAAACAGTTTGATAAAAAATATATTTAAAATAAGCAAGAAAAAATAGTTTTGGCCTTAAGGAGAACTGTCATCATTTTTACCAAGTTGAGTTAAATTATATGTATAATGATTTCAAGTATGAACTTATAAAAGATGTGACAAATCAGAAAAACAAAGAACAAGAGGACTCTTTTTTTTTTCAGAAAAATGTATTTGCAATTCAAATGTTCATATAAAAAGCATCCATTTTAAAAAGTTCATAGATGTATGTTTTGCAGAAGTGCTATGGTTTCACCATTCATTGCAATTACATTCCCAAATGTGCAGGGTGGTCCACACCGGATCACTGTCCGCGTCCGTCACACTGAAGTCACTCTCATCACGACCTCCCCCGAGCTGTTGTCTTCTGACAGGTCTTCGTGAGGCCTTATCCGGTTGAAGAGGTGGAGCAGCACATAGCCGCACTGAAACCTGGGGGAGGTCAGCTGTGTTGGGTGGACCAAGTTCCTGCTCCGCAAAGCTGTCAAGGGCAACCATAAAGTCCTACTTGTGGAAGACTCTCCCCGGCTACTTTCTTCGATGTCTGTGGCTTTGTCATAATTTAATACATCCCAGTGCAAATTAACGGCTCGCCAGCGCTTAAACACTCTGTAAACAGCAGCTCCTTCGTGAACAATGAGGCCTAAAATTCAAGTGAAAAAGAAATTGTTGACACTCAAAAGATAGGCAAAGGATGCGTCTCATCTGCATCTGTTTATGTTTACATTTCAGGATATAAACCAAAAGCTTTTAAATTTGTGGTCCCTCACAGAAACGGGGGCCTCCAAGGAGAGATCCACTCAGACAGAGAATCAAAGAAAACACATTTCTCTTTGAGAAGGCTCAAGTCCCACCGAAAGGCAGTGGAGAGGCTAGTGAAGAGTGATCACGGGGCAGTGCAGTGTGGCAGGTAAGTGGGGCACAGCAGCTGGCACAGCCATTTTTCTAGTGACAGATTTGACAATTAGCAATCCTACTTCCCGCATTCAGATCCCTGGGCATATGCACCGGAGAACTCTCATATATGTGAACACTGAGGTATTTTCAAAGATGTAAATTGTGCAACTATTTCCATTTGAGGAAAATATCATAAGCCATCTCCATATCCATTCCCAGGAGAATGGATAAATTGGAGGACACAGATCCAGTGGGTAAGAGCAATGAAAGGGAGTAACGCCATACACAATAAAATCAATATATTTCAAAATTATGAGTATCTCACAGCCACAATAAAAAAAAGTTTCTGAAAGTAATGACTGTGCATTTTCTGATTCTCTGTCTGTCTGCCTCTCTCTCTCTCTCTCTCTGCCTCTGTTTCTCTGTGTGTATGTATTATATATGTTATATATGACACATATAATATTTATATGATATAAAGAATTCATGATAGTGAGGAGAGAAGAAAATAGATTGGACAGAAGCTTCGAGAAGGCTTTTAATTGTTTCTCAAAGGTGATATTTTTTAAATGAGCAATGGGAATATAGACATTCAACATATTCTATATACTTCTGTTCACAAATAATTTTTCTAATAAAAAACAAGTTTATCAGGAGAGTTCATCGAAAATGGATTGAGGGAAAAGGAAAAACAAATGAGATTGCTGCATTACACATGAAGAACAGAGCAGCAATAAGCAGAGTACAGGGGGACAAAGGAACGGACTCAAAGGAAAATGGACAGAAACTGGAAGGGAAGACAAGCCACAGTCAGAGCTCTGAAGGCTGGAGGAATGCATGGTTGAAGGAACAACAGTGATATTCCATAAGGAGGAGTAAGGGTTCTGAGCATGATTCTGTTTTATTGAGAGTATTATTTTATCTCTCTTCAGCTAAATTATATCAGGTAGCTGATGGAGAGTTCAGTGCTTGAAAAAAAAATCATAATTTTACCCGCCCAAAGTAATAATTTAAGTTTTGCATCACTCCATTGTTGAGATAAAAACCCAACAGGTGTAACTTAGAAGAGTCAAAGATTTAACATAAGCCCACTTAAGAAAATGCAGCGAGTCAAATAAGTAAAACTATCCATAACGGATATTTTGTATGTAACCAAAATAATGAGAAGAAATGTAAACTTCTGTTGATAACAACTTCAAAGAATTGGTCTGATCATCTCCCTTTTCCCAAGAAATTTTTCAAAGTTGACCAGATGTTTTTAGAAAACAGAATTACCAGTCAGAATTAATGGGTTTTAATTGGTGAATCTATTATTAAGTTCTTGAATTCTCTGTGGTCAGTAATTTAACCTTTCTGGCTCATGTTTTCCTCCTCATAACACAACTGAAATCCTTAATTTAATGTAAATTCAGCAGGACTTTATGAAGATAAATTGGAATTCACCAGCTATAACACATTCAGGTTTCCTGACATGGTAAGCATATAAATTTAGGACATTATTATTAATTAAAAATCAATGTTGAAGCTATGTGGTGAAAAAGATTCATTCACACTAATCACAAAATAATTATAAGCTGCAACAAGTTCATCCTGCATGTGTAGGACCAAGGCTTTGTCAAGGAGATCGCTCATTTCACAGGATCCTATTGTTTTATATTAATTTTCTTTGAAGGTCAACAAATCAGACCATTTTCTAGAGTTTTCTGGGGATATATTCTTAGTATTTCTTTTCTAAATACACAGACCTACCCAATGTTCAGGATTAAGTCCCATAGGTCTTTTAGCACATTTTCAGTGGAATTTAAAGCAAGAAAACTACTTGAAATTCTCATACAGAAACAGTCCTCTTGAATTCCTCACTCTGTGCCCTGCTTGTTAATTCTATTAAGTTATGGATGATGTTTAGATTTTGTTTTATTGCCCAGGAGTTTTCAGAATAACTCTTTGCCCTTTGGAAGCTTAATTTTTCCTGAAACATAAGGAACTCTCTGTCTTGTGTATTTTTTTTCTTTCCCCTTTAAATAGTGTAGAATAGTAGAAAATGATTTTATGTTAGTGGTTACAAGGAGACAACACTACTATGATTTCTAAATCCACCAGTAAGAATTTATTCAAATCAATGCAGTGCACTGAAATGCTAACCTTTAAGCACGGTAGAGTTTGCTTTCTTACTGACGATCAAATGAATCTGTCTCCTTGACACTTCAGGTTTTGTGAAAACGATTCACTTTTTCATCTGACTCACTAAGACTGCAGGGAAAAGCAATGTCAATTTCTATAAAATGTAAGTAGTAAATATTTTAGGATATAGTCTAGAGTAAATGGCACATCAACTTGCAATTTAGGGGATTTGGGGGTTTTGAGAGTTGAGAAATTGTGTGAGAGAGAGTGTGTGTGTGTGTGTGTGTGTGTGTGTGTAATTAGTTGGTTTTATTATTTTTTTATCAGCAACACTTTATTGTGACATGTTCCTATGGTATATAAACAAAAAAAATGTTAGGTAATCATACTTGTGAAAAACAAAGGTTTAGTTTCTGGTTTCACTGATATAAAAAATATCTTGACATAGGTAAAACATATTCCAAATTTTAAAGTGGGATGTTGGTTGAAATTCTTTGTGGTAGTAGAACCTCAGCTAGTTACCCCAAGGTGAGGGGGAAATAAGCAAGGTACACTTTGTTTCTGCTCATGGGCTGAGACACATTCACATACACCATTTGTCTATGTCTAATTTCACCTCAGAAATGTTATAACTGACAAAGATTTGTAAAATTTATGGTCAAAGACAAATGTTATCTGCTTTCAACTACCAAACCACTGACCAAGCCGTATCATTCCTTGTCTTAACAATTTCAATTGTTTGGTTGTTTCTCATCATGTATAAGTTAATTTTTACTGAAGGTTCTTTCTGTGCCATAAGTTGTTGACCTAAGAGCTTTTATGGGCATGATTTTCACTTAAACTTGACAGCAACTCTAAAAATAGGCTCCCTCATGGAACAATCTGACAGCAGAGGAGATGGAGACCTAGCGCCACTTAACAACTGATTCATCATCACAAAGATGTGAAATTTAGAGCTGAAACCGGAAACAAACTTTATCTAAATCCACATTCGGAATTTCACTCATGCCACATTTCTGGTGTATGACAAGGTCTTTAGAATGGTTTGTTAATGGTTTATTAACTGCAGCATGGTGGGGGGGGGGGCGTTCTACACACCACAAAGACAACCTTATCATCCTCAGTAGTCAATGTCGCTAGAAGTAGACTGGAATCTCTGGGATCCTTCTGACTCCATGTGCTAGAATAGCTCAGACACCATCTCGCCAATTAATTTCAACACCTAAATCTCTGTGGGTGTTTGGTGAACACTGGAGCATAGTTCCTTTAAAGAATTAACAAAATTGGACTGTGGTCTGTGGTAATTTTATTCTATTGATCTTAGCTAACGTGTGATAAAATGCATTGCCCTTTCTAACATTATTTCCCAAACAACCCCAAATTTAAATATTCAGCACTTACAGAAACTTAGATTTGAGTATGGAGGTAATTACTCTAAAAGCCACTCCCCTTGGCTGCATCTTGTTAACAAGAATCTTGAAGAACTAACCAGAGCCCAAAGGTACTTCTACACATATTGAATGTATTTTTGTTGGACTGAACAATATATGAAGATTTAAAAGACACAAAAGTGTATAAAGATAAAACAGTAAACCGTGAAAGATAATATGTCATCGCTAAATTTACCTCCCAAAAGACTATAAATTGATATTTTCAAAACCATCACTCTTGAAGTGACAAGGTCCTAATTATATATGGAGAGTTTTGTGAATATATATCTCATGTTGTCCATACAGAAACAATGTCAGACAGTCTACATAAAAAAAGTTTACATCTATCAAAGATGTGTTGCTTTTCCCATTGTCAAACATAAACAGTATACAGACTTGCTTTTCTCAGAATTGCCCAGTGCCCGTGAAATACACCTGTCCAAGCTGAGAATGGTAGGCTGTTCATGGCAGCTTATATTTCCACGGTTCAAATACTATTCATCTTCAACATTGGTTATAACATTTTGGGGGTGAAAATCTCTTCAGGGCAATAAATGATTCTGAATCTTCCTACAGTGCACATAAGATCCTTAATGGTAGCAGATGACTAATTTCCAAATCTCTATGATCCAATCCTCACTCTCAGTGTGGACAACAGCAAGCATGGAGAAATGATGCTTATAGCTGTGCTGAGGACGGCGCAGCTTCTGGACAGTGCACGGAAGGGGTAGTGTGGTCAGCATGTAACTCTGCCTCTCTGCCCCAGGTAGTCTGTAGTCATCAGCCTGCACAAAGGCTGCACTCGCGCTGGATCTGCAACGCTACCGACTCCACTGTTAGAAGACAAACAAGCCTGTCAGTCCCAGTGTTCATAAAGAGAATAATCTTTTACTAACTGACAGTGAATCAAACAAATCCTCCTCCTAAAGGTCTTGTCATAAATTAATTTTGTTCTTGTTCTGCCCTGTCATTTGTATTTTACTCAGTCTTATCCAGTTATCTCCAAAACCAATTAAATCAGAAACATGGAGGTCCGTAAGACTCCACTTTCTTGTACCTAATTCTGCTCAATTTATCTTCTTCCTGAACTCAAAACACAAATGGGGAAAAAAAAAAAACACACACACACAAACAAACGGGGCAGTTCCTCGAATGCCTACTCAATTAACCATACTTCAAGATCTAGTTCTCTCATATTTTCTCCTCTGATGCACTCAAACAAAATCAATCACTGCCTCTGTCTACCATCTGTCACTCTCCACACACAAACCTGCTCTTTTCTGCTTGTCCACCTGTACTATATAACAATCTCATTATATGAGTCTGGTCTCTAATCAGCCATGGCCTCGCTGACAATGGGAACCTTATCTTACTCGCCTTTGAGTACTTTTTCCTGCTTCAGTGCCTGTATCTGGTAAGAACTCATCCAAGCTTTGCTGACTGGAAAGGACAAGAAAAGAGAAGGGTAGCCACCGCTGGACCCTAAGGCACAGCAAGGACTGACAATCTAGGTGTTATAGTACGACTTAAAAAGAAACACAACTCAAATGGTATCCTCTGATATATTAAAGCAATGTTTTTGAGACACTAAGGAAAACTGAAGTATCCAGCACAAAACTAGATTTAGAAAGGCACTGAGGGTCACCCTCTATGACATGACAGTGATGTTTTCCCCATAGGAAAAAATTATAAAGGCAAGGAATGGCAAAGGCAGAAAAAAATTTATAAGGATTTGTGATTATCCTCAGTAAACTGCTGGCACCTCCCTTGGTAGCGATCATCAAACATTTACCTGCTTTATAAAAGTATAAACCAAGATACTTATATGACCAGCCCAAGGCTGAAAAATGGATATAGATCCCCTTTTGCTACTCCTAGGAGAAAGAGAGAGAAAGGAAATTGTCCATTCCTTTCACCACTTGTTTTCTCAGATGCCACTCCATTGATCTATTATTTTACTTACTTCTGTTCCATAGTAGACAGTGGGGAACCTTCCTGACCTTTCAGCTGCTGAGCTGGGAGCACAACACCATTGCCACACTCAGAGGATCCCCACACTCACAGGATTCCACACTCACAGGATTCCCACGCTCACAGGATTCCCACCCTCAAGAGTATTCCTCCAGAGTTGCAAGGACTGAGAGAACTGAAAAATGTGTGGTATGGAGAATTATAAACAGGAGGAAATACAAATTCACCAGAGAAAAAAAAAATTTTTAAAAATGGAAACAAAGCTTATGTATATAGGGGGTGGGAGGTTGTAGGGTGGGTAGGGGAATGGAAAAAAATGAGAATCACTCATGTCATATACTGGTTCATATTGTCAATGTTGAATGTGATCATGATGTGTATATACAATGTACCTACTGCAGAATAAAAAAAAATTCACCAGAGAGAGGAATCAATATATCATGAAGAAATCCAATAATGCTTGAGAAATATGATCTTTGAATATGTTTTATTCAATAAAAAATGAAGCCTAATACTTTTATAGATAAGAAGATATCTTTGAGTTCTCTGTTAATTGAGGGGTATAGACTAGAGTGTTTCATTTTAGGTGAATGAAATGTAGATTCTGTCTCTCAACTTGGGGAGAGATGAAGCACCTTGTAGTGAGGGAATGTTAAGAGTCAGAGGACAGAGAAGACGCTGTCACTGAATTTCAAAATTAAAAAGTATTTAGTGTGATATGATCCAAGATTTGCATTTTAGAGAATAAGAACACAGACCAAAAGGTGTGGTACAGTGTAGTTTGCTCCAGGACCTGCAATGCCTGAGTCCAGGTTCAGAGCCAGACCCTTGTTGCACGGTTCAGTGTGCTTGTTTTGTGGGACTTGGAACTCAGAAACTATCCTTAACCAGAGCCAGGCATCACTAGCATTTCTTCCACCCACAGAATGCTCAGCACCCGTAAGACTCTGACCAAAGACCAGGGGGAAACAAAATCTCTTGCTAAAATACAGAAGACTCAGATAGATCATTTTCCTCTGGTTTTATTCTGGAGAATTATTGTAGCTTTAAGACAACACCTAGAACATTTGAGTCATACTGACAAATAAATATTAACTTTTTACAAGTCCTGATTTGATGGAAACAGTACCTAGTTTTAAAAGCATGTCAGTGTCATCTAGCTTTTCTGTGGCTAAAAGCTCTTAGGGCCGAAAGTTATTTGCTGGGTACCCATTCGTTTCTCACACTCTAGTCCGCGAACTATAGCCATTTCTTGGAAAGAGCAAATGTGTAGACTTTTCCTAGAGGACAACAGAAATAAATACAGCTGATTTCCCATTTCTTTCCAAATGGATAAGTTGTCCACAGAAAATTTACAAAACGTGATTGCAATAACCTTCAGAGGAAAACATACACATACTGTATTTATGTTTTAGCCAGCTTTAAAGGAAGAGAATAATATTTGGTTTTTCTTAAACTCTATCAATGTATGTTTGTGATACATAACAAAGACATTTATTGTGGGGACTGGGACACTCACATGTTACATCTTGATGCTTTGACTTCTCCATCCCCCCTTCCCAAGTCCCTAATCCCCAGACTCCTGCCCATCACACTACCTCACTCTTCCCTAACATCTTTATTTTTTTCTGTAAATTATCTACACTTAGGGTTTCTCCTAGAAAAGAAATAATGTGATATTTATACTTCAATTATTTTACATAGCATTACAGGCTGAAGGTACATACATTTGTCTAAAAAGATATAAACTGAAATGTTTTAAAGTATTTTTGAGGGTTTCCTTTTGTATTTCTCTTGAATTATAAAGGCAATGTGTAAAAATTAAAAACAGAAGTTATCATCTGGACATAATTAACATTTTAAACTCTTCTATTTCATTCCATGACACCAGCAAGAGATTTTTCAATCAGAACTATTAATGAATATTTTAGCCTGAATATAAAAATGCTGAAACCTTAAGCTTCCCTAATATTCTTTTCTTGACCTGTGAGAAAATTCAAGGTTATGATGTGACTCTCGGCCTAATGAGTCTGTTTAAGAAACTCTTCCACTTAGAATAATAGAAAGAAATGGCTTTCAGTGCAGTACATTACATGTTTTCTTATTCTCTCTACTGATGTTTCCATACATCTTTGGCTCCATGAATTTAGAATAAATGAGGAAAAACCCTCACAAGATAACTACATTTCTTGGGCTTGTAAGGGAAAAAAAAAGTTTCCCTTTTCTTGTCTAAAATCAGCTCCTCCACTTTTAAAAATGGTACTCGTTCCCTGTGTTACAACATCAGAGTTTGAGACAGTAAATGAAGCAGCCTCACTTGGTTGTACAGACAACACGTTTTCTAAGAGTTACCCAAGCTCAGCTCAGGGGCCAAGTCTCTCTGGAGCCAACCCCCTCTCTCCAACTCCATCTTCCCCAGACATCACTCTCTTCCTTCCCACCCCTCCATCTTTGATCATTCCTCTGATTTCATCTGGAGCTTTCTTCTCACCATGTCTCTTTGCCTACTCTACCCACAAAACAAACAGCTTTCCCAATTCCACCCTTCGCTCTAGCTTCTGCCCTCTTCAGACCGTGTCCTTTGTCGGCCAAGATAAGCGAACTCACTCTTCTGCCCACGGAAGTCATCCTCCATACACTGAAGTTTTGCCTGCATCCATCCAACCCCACCGCAGCAAATCCAATGAATAAATACCGACTTTGTTTCACCTTCGGGGATATGCTGTATGGTGCTTCGCGCCTCCTCTCAGTGCCTACTCCACCTTTTCTTCCTCTGGCCACACTCACTTTCCAGACCTTCCTATCTCACTGAGTCCCTCCAACTACTGCTCACCTCACCTAAGTCCCTTCCCCTGCGCTCGGTGGTCTCAACCACCACATGAGACCTCAAGCTCTGACAGTCCTGAGCTTCAGAGCCTTCAGTCCAGCTGCTCACTGGCCCATGTCTGACTGGATTCTCCAAATATTCTGTGTGAAGAAAATGTGCACATTTTCCCTCTCCTGATATTCAGCATTTCTGTGACTAACATCAGTTAGCTTCTGTGAAGCTCACCTGACAGGCTCTGTTCTCCTTCACATGCTTCCACCAAACTGATCACTGTATCTTTCAATTAATCTCTTTCATTCTGGCTTCCTACCCATTTTAAGGTGAACTGAATCACTCCTCTGTCTTGTTGTAACACCTTCCTCACCCTCTCCAACACGACCCTCCCCCTCCAAGCTCCATGGTTATATCAAAGTCCTTTCTTCAGTATCAAGCTTACTCATCATTGCTAACCAGCACAAGACTTATGGTTATATCAAAGTCCTTTCTTCAGTATCAAGCTTAATCATCACTGCTACCCAGCACAAGACTTCTCTCACCCAGCACAGTACCCTGTAGAGGTCCCTGGGTTTTCAGTGTGGGCTCTCTCTGTCCCACCCCTGGGTCCTCCTCTATGACCAGGCTTTACTTGCTCACAGAAACTTCCCCAATAAGCCTGCTGGCCTTTACCATTGCAGATTGTATGATTCCTCAAATACGACACATGCAGGGGTGCATGTGTTCACAGATCCAGGCAGGTGCTTCTCTCCCTAGACCTGTTCCTCATTCCCGCTGTTCCTTAAAATGTAGCTCAAGACATTTCCGCCCCCACACATTTTGCTGACCCTAAGTGTGATTAACCTTCCCCCATCAGTTCTCACATATATTGCTCTCCTGGCACTTTTCAGGTTGGACTTTAATTGCTTTTTTCCCTGAAAGTGTCCCTGCAGCAAAGCAGGACTTGGCAAAATGAAAAGGGTCAGAGAAAAAATATTTCTCTCTGGAAACCTTCTGGGCAAAACTTTCTCATGCCTGTTGCAACTGCTCACAGACAGCATTTAAAGGAATGGGCACGGTGCTGCCCAATACAACTTTACCATGGGCACTGACATCTATATTCAATACTGGTTGCTTATGTCACGGAATAACATTCTTCTCTTCAGGTTTTTTTTAACCAGTTAAAAAAGTGAAAGCTATTCTTGGGGTATGGGGTGTATGAAAACAGTTGTAGTTGGCCCTCAGGCCGTTTGTCACATTTGGACTCTTAGCTGCTTATACCCCTTTGACGCAGTCTAGGACCCGGACATTATAAAGAGTGATGAATAGGAAATCAAGGCCTCCAGGACTAGACTGAGAGGGTCATCTCCAAGTGGTGCAGCTTCCTCCGGAAGAAGTCAGCAGTAACAGTGCTCTTGGTCAGCAGATCTGCTGTTATGTTTATGTTTCTTCTGAACAACTTGAGCTATGCAAGAGGAAAGCTGCGTGAAGCTGGGTTCCCCTCCCTCATGGAAAACCCAGAGTTAATCAGCTTTGAGAGCCCATTCCAAGACAGCACCGAAGGGTGGGTAGCAGACATGTGCGCACGCGCGCGCACACACACACACACACACACACACACACACACACACACACACAGAGTTTCTATTTTATTTCCTGAGGTTTCAAAAGCAACAATATCACTAATATCCTGCCATGATAATAATCTTTAGAGAAATTAGTAAACATCAGAATGATTAAAGAATAGACAAGCCTATAATTTGTACCTCCAGAGGAAAAAAATAATGACCTACATGGCGTGGCTTATAAAATGATAAAGATTTGTTTTTTCTCTGAGCATTTCAAGTTGCAGGGACCAGTCTGCCTGTGCTCACGAGGCCCTGCTTAGGATGTGCTCCCAGCATCAGATCCCAGGGCAGGCTGGCCTGGAGACAGGATCCGGATGTGTGTGTCACACTGACTGACTTCGGTGGCATTTCCAGGCTGTGAAGCATCTAACGTATTCTGAAATTGGGGACTAATGATCTTTCCACCCTAAGAAACTGCACTGCACTTACGCAGTAATTCCAGTAAGCTAGGAAGCACATACATCTGTAATGGGCACGGCTGTGCACGTCATGGACCTGCCAGTGCAACCCAGTGCGAAGCCCAGAGCACCACCTGGCATGAAGTTGGAAAGGAAAGGCTGGAGGGTCTCTGGGCAAGAGCAGAACATTCCCATCCTCCTCAGAAGCAGCAGGATGGAGGTCACTAAGTAGCCAAACTGTGGTGCAGGGATCAAATTACAGCTCAGGAAATGGAAGTAATTCCTGAAGCAAAAGGGGCTGCATGCTTCTTATGTCTAGAGGGAAAAATTATAGCAACAGGAAGATTCCAAAAGGAAATACTGAGCTAATCAACTTTCCCAGTTGTTATGCCAAATAATGTTTAAATTGAGCTGCTTTTTTTTCACATGTCTGATGATTCATGCCAACATATCCACATCGGTGCTTCCTACAAAACTTAGCAAGAGACAAATACAGCAATAACACCTCCTACAGCCCAACTTCCACAGCAACCCCAAGCATGAACTTTGACACTAGACCAGGCTACACGCCCACTGTGTGGACTGGTGCTGACCTGTTGCCTTTCTCAGCTTGGCTTTGCTGAGTGAGCCCAGTGCCTCAGACTCCGCAGTTGGGCAGCTGGGGTGTGACGAGGTGGGATCTGCGATCCCAGTATTTTGTGATGAAAAAAGAAACATCTATTTTACGTGTAGAGCTTTTTGATGAAAAGTGCAGGCAATTCTGCCTGCAGGTCGCCCCGGTTGGTGTTTTGGAAGGTGTCTGGAGGCTATCCCTCGCTGGCATCTGTAGTTTGTTTCCCACAGAGAAAGGATCTTCAGCGTTGGACTGAGCTGTGCCTCTCCATGAGGGACTGTGGGAGCCTGTCTCTCCTTAGGGAGACCTAGGACAGAGACGACTCAGACATTTCCACCCATTCTGCAGGCCAGCAGAACTAACTGGATAATTTTACAGTATGTGCTTGGAATTACATGATTCATTTTAAATTAATCTGTAAGGCTCTTGGCTCAAAAATGCTACCTGTGGACAACAACGCAACAACTGCCTGTTATACAAAGCTCATGTAAAGGTGCAATCATGCACACAGCTATAGTGGGTGACCTTGTGCGTCCGTGAACTTGAAACCCACGAAAACTGGTGGTCCTGAGAAAACGCTTCTTTATATTTGTTTCTGCTTAAAATGATGGCTTAGCTCTACTTTCAATGCTAAACTCTTTCTTCTCAGTAGATTTTCTTTCACCTAAAATGCTTTAAGAAATATTGTCAATTTATGAATCACGCTGAGAGGTGCCAGAAACCATGGAAATTTTTATACAGGAGTTAGCTTAAAGTTCATTTATTGGAATATATTAAGATTTTATTTTCCTATAGCAGTGGATTTACTTTCTTAATTCTGTTTTGCTGATGGTAATTGGTTTATATTCATTGAAAGAAAAGAAGATGACCCAGAGCACAAACTTAAAAAGAAATGCCCTTGTCATTAAATAGACAAATACTGGGAACTTATTTATGATAACCATGTTTGATGATCCTGAAACTTTTGTCAAAATGGTTCATTTTTATTCATATAATGTCACTGAGTTTGAAAATGTACTTTTAAAGTTGCATATCAACAAAATGTTAAATCTTGTGTTATTTTTAGCTTTCCTACCTGGAAAAAATTAGCAAAGTGAAGCAATATCAAAAGCAAGACTTGACTTTTTAAAATGTAAATATATGTCTAACACAATCAATTAATGATTTTAGGTATCATTGTAATTATTATTCTGATGTTCTGTAATGAAATGTGAATATATTAGCAACTGGTAACTCTAAATAGTTTTCTTGCGTGTACCCAAGGAACTTAAATTAGATAACTGATCAACTACAAAAAGTATGCAAGAAGAATGTACATAAATTTAAATAACTACTTCAATTGAAAACATAGGAAATAAACGTTTCTGTTGGAAGACATGAACTACTGCTGAAGGAGCATTTTTTTCATACCATCTTGACTATAATTCATACTGTTGCATAGAAAATACTTGATCTCATTCTCATTCTAGTGTCTCAGTTTATTTTTTAGAACTTCCTAACCTCTGTAGCTTTCTAAAATGAAGCAAAACAAACCATCATATTATAGTTTTCTCTTTATTTCAAAAGATGTCTGGGAGCTATGGATGGTTCTCTGTGGGTATATCTGTATGTTTGCATATGTGTATATGTTATCTATAGCTACTCCATTCTGCATGGTCCCTCTTTAATTGAGAAGCAAAACAACATGGAAAATTGAAAGTAACAAGTCAGTGTTTTAGCCTCACAGCCACATAACAGTGGGAGGCCATTTTTAGAGGCAATATCACAAAACATGTTCTATGTTAAAAAGACAAAGACTGAGAAGTGAGATCTCTTTAATGTTAAAATATAACAGAAGAACGTCTATGTGCCGGGGAATGTAGGGTTCTCAAGAGGCAGTGATCTCTAATCTCCTCACTCCTGCTGGACTTCACCTTTGGAAAGAACATGTGAATATGCTCGGAAGGCAGAAAGCTTGGTCTGTCTCTGTGCATCCTGTCCTCAGGATCCCAAAAGACACCAGGTAGGGGAACCTGCCCATCAGCACAACTCCATGTGGCCATCCCTGTTTTCATTGATAAAATCTGTCACATCAGCTTGTGGATCTGAGTTTAAGAAAACTACTCTAACTGTTAAGTATGGCTCAAACCACCAAACACATTGTCAAAAAGTGACGGGGACCAGAGAGTTAGCTCAGTGGTTCCGGCACCTGTCTTGCAAGTGTAAGGACCCAGGTTTGATCCCCGGTAACCACATACAATACTGGGGATGGAGACTCATGCCCAGCAGCAACCAGTACCACATAGCACAGTGCCGGGCATGGTGGCTCACGCCTGTAATCCCAGCACTCGGGAGGCAGAGGCAGGAGGATTGCTGATGTGAGTTTGAGGCTGAGCTCAGGGCCAGCCTGAACCACAAAGCGAGACCTTGTATCAAAAAAAAAAAAAAAAAAAAGTGACGACACCCTTGATCGGCAAGGTAGAGGAAATTAAGGACTCTTGTGTATTTGAAAGAAGTATAAACAGTGAAGTCTTTTTTGAGGGCAATGCAAAAGGGCTTTTTGAAATTTAACATGCTCTATCCAGATTTCCCACTTCTCGGGATCTTGCCTACAGAAATACATAAAACAGATGTCTTTTATAGCACTGTCCCTAATGGCATGAATGGGTAACAACCTAAATATCCATCAGTAGATGAAAGGTTAAATAAATCATGCTACATCTGTTGGAACAGCTCTTTAGCTCTAGGTCCCACTGTTAATGGAAATGACTATTTTCTCAACAATGGATGAAGCACGATCCTACTTGTATGAAAAAACAAAATATGCACCTTATTTGCATGTAAACTGAGCAGAAAAGACTCAAGGGAAACATTATGATTTCAGAAGCAGACACTCCTACAAAGAGTATGCCATAGAGGGAAGGGCAGTGAGAATGAAGTGGTCTTTCCATTACTTTATAGATTTCAGGATTTAAAACAAAATGTATATATGACTTATGTATACATATATATGTACATATGTATATACGATTTATATATACATATATATGTATTATGTGAGTGATTAAGAATTTTTTTTTTAAATAATGTGGTTAAATACTACAACTATAACCAATTCCATTCCATAGTGTCCCAGGGAGATCAAAACCTTTTCCAGTAAGTGGACTGGGGATTTAGCTCAAAGGTACCATCTCCTGCTTTACAAACATAATGGTGTGAGTCTCCCCCTTGGTCTGGGGGAAAAAAATCAACAACAATAACAAAAAACTTCTTCCAGTCAGATTCGCCACTCATTCACAATGAGAGTTAGATGAGGTATGTGAACTGTGGTCTCTAGCTCAAGACTCACACTAACGTAAAAGATTTTAAGTTGTTGCTTCTACAACACAACTCTTCACCAGCCATAGTACCTGACACTGAAATGCCTTAGAAACTGCTTTCAGCTGTCTCACGCGAGTGAACCAAGTAGGTCTGTCTTCCCGTGGCCCTTTCCAAGGCCCTGAAACTTCAGTCAGAAATGAACATATTCCCTGCAGCACTAGCTTCTTCTGCCCAAGGCCTCCTTCGTGGTTTTGCTCTTCCTTTCTGTGGTTGCTAATGTGGGAGGGGCCAACACCAGCCTCTCTACTTGCCCCTAGACTACCACCACCAGCTACAATGTGTCACACAATCAAATCTTTTGTATTCGTTTATATTAGTTTTCCTGGGAGTAATCAGTCTGAATGTCACCCACTTAAACATTTAAAAGACCTTCCCAAGTAGCTATCTTCTTATTTCAATATCCTTAAAGTGGATATGGACTGCATTTTAGATGCAGACTGAAAGTTAAATTCACATCTACTCAAGTCTTCCAAAAAAGCTCAATGATGGAAAAGAGTCACCTGTCACACATGTCTCCCCTGTGAGGCTCTGTCTGCCTCCTGCCAGCCACTCTCCCCTTCTCCCCTAAACCTTCTTCACTGAATCCTCTGGAATCATCATCACATATCACGTTAGTCATTTCTCTTAGAAAACAGTTCCTCTGTCATTTAAGAACTACAATTGAGACAGACAGAAAAGGTGCACATGTCAACTGAATCTTTATGCACTTACTGTACCATCATCTGACACCTGTGTTGTCCAATACAGTAGCCACAAACTACACACACAGCAAAGTTACATTTAAATCATTCAAATAAAATTAAAGTTTAGTTTTTTACTCCCACCAGCCATATTTCAAATGCTCATCAGCCAAGCTGTGCTACAGTCTATGGTGTCAGATGGATACGAACATTTTCACCATGACACAAAGTTCTGCTGAACGTGATCTTATTGTTTCAACCATAAGAATACCTAGCTAGCCCCTTGGGAGAATTTAAAATGTTAATAGCCAAAAAAAGAAAAAAATCCAGAAGAAAAGAAAAATGACTAATTAACAGTGGGTAAATATAACAACCTAATTCACTATGGGTGGAAATGACTAAACAAATTCTCCAAGGAAATAAAAGTTCTACAAATCTTTAAAATTCCATGTAAGAAGCCAATTTCTCTATCTGTTAAACACACTGGTGGGATTATAATATTTTTGGATTCTGGAATGACTATTGTCCAAGTTGTCATTATACTTTTCCCATCTAGGTATAACCAAGTTTTTTAAATCTTGCAGGACTATTTCCAAGTATTTCAAAGCCCCCTGAAAGGTGAGGCAGTCTGCCATCCTCCTGGGGTGAAGAGGGGTCCACTGTTCCTTTTACTTCTTCAATCAGCCATCTTGGCTGCCACTTCCCCATGAAATCTGCTAGAAAACTTTTCCAAGATCCACTCCTGGGTTAAGTCTTCCCTGTATCACCTGATTACTATCTCCTGTACATCTGTTCCTAACGCATATCCCTTTGTATTCTACTTATTTATGACACGACCACCTTCCCTGTCAAACTAAACAGCACACAGCAAGAGGGATTCTCTAAAGATCAACTAAATTTATTCCTGAGTGGCACTGGAAGGGAATATGTGGGCAGAGTAAACTACATGTGCATTGAAAGAGGTGAAGCGAAGGACACATTTTTAAAGACAAATGAAGGGGCATCATAAAGATATTTTACAGTAATAATCCTTGGCCACAAGGAATAAAATCAAGCATGTTCAAGGCTCAATAACAAGACATGCTACTCCAGGATTAAACAGGCAATTTGGGGGCAGAAGCCCTCGTAGAAGTGCACCCACGTGAAGTCATGACCGTGTCATGTAAGGCCACGGTTCTGCTGCTCTCTTCATACGTATCTTGTCACCCAGGCTAAGTACAAGGTCCCTTCCACACTCTTTTAATGACTCCTATTTGGTTCAGAAAAACGTGTACATCCCCATCAGGTCAAGAATTGCTTTGGGGCAGGAAAATTTACTGACTCATTTGTATTCCTAGCACATGGCACTGTGTCGAACATGTACAATGTTCCCAATAAACATTCATTAAACAACCTTAGCAAATTGGACGCAAAGTTGTAAAGCTGCTTTTCATTCTCCCTGTGACTGTAACTCTTCCCCTCAGTATTAGCATTCAGGTACAATGAATGTCACCTTTGTTACTGTCTTCATTTG
This sequence comes from Petromus typicus, assembly GCA_004026965.1. Taxonomy (NCBI): domain Eukaryota; kingdom Metazoa; phylum Chordata; class Mammalia; order Rodentia; family Petromuridae; genus Petromus; species Petromus typicus. The sequence continues at coordinate 20,318 of PVIR01013911.1, read as the reverse complement.
GCCAGTGGATATTTTAATTAATTTGAAACATCAGCAGAGGTTAATACTGGCTGCAATCCAAACGGCTATTGATTTCCCTACTATAGTAGTTTCCTAATTTTTTGAGGAAAAATTAGATATTCACTGGGCCAAAAAAAAAATTACTTAGATATCTAAGTAAAATAATGTTCAATCCAAATTTCTAACAGTTTTTCAAAATACATAAATAGATGACTGAAGGATGAGATTTGAACCTGATGAATCAAACACAATGCAAAGTACTGCCAATATTTTAAAACAGATAACAGCAGAAAAATAGATAATGATTTACTTTCAAAAATATCTCTAGAAATATAACAACTATCTGTTTCCAAGAAATTTGATTTTATAAAATAGGCAAATGCGCAAATTTTAAGATAAGTCCAAATAGGTCATATATTACTAAATGATTTTTAGTTCACATGCCTAGACTTTTGAAAGCAAATTTTTAAAATCTTCATTAAAATTCTGACAATAATAATCAAATTTTAGGATACAATGACACCACTCAATGCATGTTTTGAAATTCAACAAAATGCTTTTCTAACCAGATAACAGTTATTTTTAGTCTTATAATGATGTCAGGAAAGTCAGCTGGATTTTGTTTCTGCTCCTACTTGAACTGGTAGCCTACTGTTTCTAAAAAATTATTTTCAAACTGGTACTTAAAAACATAAAATTTATATATATTTTGGAGTACCATGTACTGTTTCCATATAAGTATGTACTGTATAATTTTTAGCTGTATCTATATTATGCAATGCTGAAAACCTTCAAAGTTCTTACTTATACCTTTTTGAAATACTCCCATTTTAATATCAATATACTGCTAAGTAATATTCAAGTTGAAGAATGAACACAATCTTTGAATTTGTTGAAGGATTCAATTTGTAGAACAATTCAGTGATTCTTCCTTATTTAGAGGAATTCTCTAAAGATTAGAGTTAATAGACTTTTAAAATTCCAAATGTTTGCATATGCATAATCATATTTAAAGCAAAGTGCTCAAATAGATGATTAGCACAATTATTCAGGAAACATCTGCCCAGTTTACATATTATATTCATGATATTTCCCACCCTTTTTTCCTTTTTGGGTCTGAAATATGATTATCTTATTAACAAACAGTCTTGTATTAGTGCCAGAAAGAAAATGAAAATAAAGGAAAAGCAGGCTGATCATATTTTTTAAATGTACAGATGTTGTTCTTCAGAAAAAAAAAAAAACTAGTTGTAATTACTAAAGTTCTAGTAAGTACATACATTAAACTATATAAAGTTATTTCAATGTTTGACTTGTTCAAAATATATTTGATCTACACTTTCTAATTAGTAACATAATTATGCTATAATTATTGTTTCTTTCATTTAGACCTACGTGCTAGGGCCTCTGTCCTCCGGGCTCTGAGGCCCCCAAGCCTCCGGGGCATCAGAATTTCAAAGTGATGTGAATACAGGTGACCCAGGCTGATCCCTGACATTGCTGGCTCAGCAACTCTGGGACAGGGCTGAGAACTGTGAGATGCCAGAGAGGCTGACCCTGCCAGGGGTCCAGGCCCCATACTCTGAGAACCACTGCTTTAAATTGTGGCCCTTTTTTGCAACTCACAAAGCTGTGGACCAAAACAGAGCAGAGACATTTTCCTGACAGCCCAGTAGCCAAATCCAGCCAGCCCCAGCCTCTGGCCCTAGAAGTGGTCACCATCACAGGGAGGCCTGTGGAACCTCAGACATATCACACAAATGCTGCGTGAACTGGCTTCATTGTTTCCCTGGCATTAGGGAAATGGCAGACTGGGGGCCGGGGATATAGTTCAGTGGTTCCAGCACCTGTCTTGCAAGCGCTAGGGCCCGGGTTCAATCCCCAGTAACCACATAACAATACTGGGCGTGGAGACTCACCCCAGCAGCAACCAGTACCACATACCACAGTGCCAGGCATGGTGGCTCACGCCTGTAATCCCAGCACTTGGGAAGCAGAGGCAGGAGGATTGCTGTGATATGAGTTTGAGGCTGAGCTCAGGGCCAGCCTGAACCACAAAGTAAGACCCTGTCTCAAAAAAACCTTTAAAAAAAAAGGAAATGGCAGACTGGTCAACTGAATCGCAGAATGACCTTTCCATAGCTATTTTATAATAACATATTTTAGCTAAAATGTTTGATCTGCTTTCATTTCTAAGTCACTGACCTTGTTAAGTGAAACAAAGAGATACAACTCAACAAGAAAAAGTGTCCCCAAGTCCCTAATCTTCCAATGAGGCACCCATGTTTCCAGAGAATGTGAGCCACTATCATGATTCGGGGTCTTCCGGCCAGAAGCGCAATATTGCCATTTGCATTGATGCATCCTTCCCTAACTCTGTAAAGAGACAGTGATTTGCTCTAATTTGTTAGAAATGAATGACCTTACTGATATCACTCACCTCACATCGTTTCTTCAACCCCTCCTTTTTTTTAGCTGCAAAACATATGATCTTTAAATGGGTTTTATCCTGCTACTTTGGCAGACATCAGAATACGATTGCTATTTTTTTTAAGAAAATCATCCCTCTAATCCCAGATAATTCTTTGTAAAACCAAGACAATGTAAAACACATTCTACGTATGTTAGATACAAATGGTAAGAAGAGAATCACTGGAAAAAAAATGATTACTGACAGTTCATAAAAGTTGAGCATTGTGGTCTTACCTATGCACACTAGATCCATAAAACCATACATTCCATAGCAGATCTGAAAAAGGATGTCCTTCCTCTGCCACACTGCATAGGGGCTGAAGGCTGACCAGAGGAGCCAAGTCACGCTCGCTATTAAGAACAGGGATCCTAGGATTACAGCAATCATCTGAACTTTCTCAACCAGTGTTATAGAAATGCTTTGCCACTAAAAGAAAAACAGAGGCATGTAAGGAAAAGGTGCTGTGGATAATTTAAAACAAAAAGTAAGCATTTCCAGCCCCATGATTCTCTCCATAATGCCAGACCCCTTGCACACTGACCATCCCCCAAAATAATATTTCTACTTCATGCAAGCTATAGGACATAGATAAACAGATAAGGATTAATGAACTCCCTTAACTTCATTAATGCATTAATTCACCTTTCTGCAAATTTAATCTAGTTTTACTCCAGGTAATACTGAGTGTTCATGGCTAAGGAATACTTAGTGCTGGAGAATCACAATATTATCTTGCATGCATGCACAAAATCAAATACACTTTGACAACACATGGTAGGGACTCTTCTATCAGGCATTTATTTTTTTCTTAATGCATTTGGCTCCTAAAAAAAGGAGAAAGATGCCTGTTGTTTTAGTAGAACAATATGGACCACAAAACAAAATAAGTAAGCTACATATGAATATCACTGAAAAATTCATTTAAGGTAACAAACCTTAGAATAACTGCAAGGAAATTACAAAACTGTACATTATCTGTTATTGGTAAATTTCAGGTACTCTGACATTACTAATTTTTCATGGATCTAATGGCCATGAATATTTTTATCAAGATTTAGAATTTGTACACAAATAAATTATCTTAGAAACTCATGAACTACATTTACACACACTATTTGGCATGTAATTCAGTATCCTAAAATTTGGTAGGATTTTTAGTATAAATGATCAAAAGTGCTTCAAGGTATCAAATTGAGAAGGATTAACTAGTCATGTTCCTGCTTCCTCCTGCTTAAAACAGAACAAAACTAGGATTGTTATAGTTTGCCAGTAAGTAATGAAAAGCAGAATGCCTCTCAGAATCCCATTCTGGCAGGAAAGATTTCTAGCTGTAACATATCACCATCAAAAGAATTCCTAAGCAGCTTAAAATGCCCTTTTATACATGAGCATAGCCATTCAGAGTCCAATGGATGAAGCTGAAATTTCCTTGAAGTGTTACTTACCTCGAGTCTGAATATGTACTTCCCAGAGCAGTGTATCTATTCTCCACTAAAATCTTCATCCCTTTTGATCTGTCTCTCCTTTTCACTCTCCTCTCACACATAACACATCTCATAAAGGCATACACTACTTATAACAATTTAAAACTAGATTTGATCATCTGGGTTATTTTTTAATACTCATATATATTATTAAATTCCACATACATATAATAAATCCCAACATACACTTGAAATGTTTCATACTATAAGTCATTTAACTTTTTACATTTATAAACAGAAACAGTAATAACTGTTTTCCATGAAACACATTCCTGTTCAGTTCAGTGTAGAAATTTGTTTATTAAAAAACAGTACTTGCTTTCACAATTTTGAATAAACTAGTTGATATTATTTTACCATTATAAGTGAATAAATGCATCTCAAAATATTTAAAAGAGTCTATTTTTCCCCCTTGGCTTCCTGATATATATTTTAATAAATTAATTTCAAACTGTCAGGTATTTGAATTGTAAATCATTTTCAGTCTGGGATTACTAAGCAAATGTGAGGTGTCAGTGTCCCTTGGTCAGGTGGAGTTTCAATGCTCATTAAAATCTACCTTCAGTACAACATGGTAAGCAATGTAATAACACCACCTACAGCTGGTGTCCATTGTAGGATAATTCTACAACATCTGTGTGTTACTATCAACTTCCTAATCTATGTGCTTTATCAGTGTATTAATCCCATCAGAGAGATTACAATATCCCATAAATCTATGAGACCAAGGTGGTGCACATGTGTGTGTGTGCATGCCGGTGTGTGTATTTGATTTCCGCATGGAGGCCCACATCCTCAAATCCATTAGCCTGAGTCCTGGGCATCTCAGGTAATCAAAGGTGAGTAAGAGGGTTTCACCAAGAGTGGTTTCCACTGAGATTTCCTCTGCCAGTAATCCTCATGACGACGCAAGTTCATTATGCAACTTTAGTGGAGTTAAAGCTGAGCAGCACATAATTAAATTCACATAATTCATTATATTTAGCCTCCACTAGACCACAGATTACCTGACCTGAGCCTCTCTGCACGACACTATGGTAAAGTGTTGTTTGGTCCTACTGGATGCTCAGGTCTGCAAAGACCATGGTGATGGCTCCGGAGTTTCTTAGGACACCAGAAATGGAGTGGCCACTGGGAGCTGGAGGTGTCGCCTACGCCCACTTCCTGTGGCATGCTTCTACACAGGCAGTGGGGCTCTCCTTGACAGGGGAGCGAAGGAGTGAGGGGACAGTCACCAGGAGGAAGAAACATGGAGGTGTCACACTTGTCTTGGTGACACCAAATAGAAAATGCTTTAAAATTCAAAGGCCTGGTAGTTGGGAATCAAAATGATTAACATCATATGACAATGCTAGAAAAAAAAAAAAAAAGAACAGCTTTTAATTATAGGGGACAGGGAAGTTTAATTATTAACTATGATAGAAATTTTCTTTTGTTTTGGATATTAGAAGTTATATGGGATGTTTAAAAACTTCTTTTTAAAGACGAGTAACTTGTACATAATCTAAAATGAATCAACTCCTGAAATTTCTGATTATATATCACTCTGATAATAATAGAAACCACTCCACTAACACTGCAAATACCCAAATGTATTAAAAGTAAATAGATGCTCTTCATACACTGACAAAATTTCAAATTAAATTCATTTCATTGAATAGCTAGTGAGGACAATCATTACTGAAATGAAAATTATTAAATTATTTTATGAATAGAAGCATTTCCCTTTGAACACTGATACCTTGATAATCTCTGCCCACTATAAACTGCTCTTTTGTATGTCTACCGTTGTGTACAAAAAAGAGGGGTTGATATCATTTTTCCCCCACAAAAATTAACTCTGGCTTCCACAGGTTGGTAGGAAACTCAGCCAGCATCCTGGCTCTCAGAAGGCAGGAACTGTCCAGGGATGGGGCCCTCAGTAGCCGTGCTAATGGGCCATTAGCCTGGACAACAAAAGTGCATGAGTCTCTTGAGGTTTCTGTCTCATGGTATCTAAGGACTAGTTTTAAGTTTCAAGATAGTTTCAGCAAAATGTTTCAACAGCTCAACAACACACTCTTTCCCTCTAGAGCTACATCAGAGTATGCCTGTGTAGTGCATATGCAGTGTGTGTGTGTGTGTGTGTGTGTGTGTGGTTTTGTTTTTTCATGTAACTTTCTTGCCAAGTTTGGGTAAGAAAGTAATATAACAATAATCAGATTGATTCTAAATAATTACTAATATTTTATTTCCATAACATTTGAATATATGTGGCTCTCAGCCCTGAAAAGCTACTTACTTCACTAGGGCAAACTATGGCAGCTATTGTTCTTACCCAAAGTGGGGCCAGTGAGCTCCTCTTTTGGAAGCTCACACTCATTTAATTAATGCACTTCTTCTTTTGAAGTAATTTAATGATAGTATTTAAATTTAACAGTAATTTAATACATGTATACACATATATGTGCTATCATGTATGTAGATGTAACTGAATACATATATACACATATATGTGCCATCATGTATGTAGATCTATATCTAATACATGCCAGGCATTTGTTTCTAAGAAGTTATATGTACTAAATCTTTTAATCACAGAAAGTCTACTGAGGATTTTTACCTGCATTTCAGAGGTAAGCAAACCGAAGCAGAGAGAAGCTAAGCCACTCATGTAGGGCTGGGACTGAGGTGTGAGCTCAAGCATGATGTGGTTCGTGCTGGAAACCTTCCACCAGACGGGACGAGAACCCTGTCTGGCTCTGACAACAACCACGAACGGCCTCATTGCTGCAGCACCATGGCACTGAGGGGATGAAAGCTCCAAGCCTGCCTTGCGTGGCCACTGTCAGAGCTGTCTAACTGGCCTCACAGCGGCATGGCACTGCCAGCTGCTGGTGCCACACTGGTGCTGGTGTCTGTGTTCCCAGGGAAGAGAGCTACACCACAGGCCCAGTGGGGAGGGCTATGCATCTGGGTCAGCGCACATCCTCACTGCCTGGCACACACTTTACTTGTTTGTTTGTTTGGAATTTTTATTTTTAACTCGCCTACATGCCATGTGCTCATGCCTTGCTCTTTCTTGACATGCAGTCAGATTCTCCTTTTCTTTTTCCAGTTCACACCTGATTGCAATGCCACCTCTTCTATAAAGCCATCCTTTCACACCCTTCCACTTTTCAGCAGGTTCTATCTATTCTAGCCTCCAAATCCACTGTTGAGTACTCACTGCTTTCTAAGTTTGATTCCAGAGAACTTTCTCGCCCCATGACCACAGTCGTGGGTTTCACAGAAGCTGAACCGTGGTCCTCCTCATGCTGACCACATAGCCAAGGCCTGACACATAGGGATTCTCATATTCATTCCTATCACACATCTGACGGCCAGATGAGCACGCTCCTGGGCTCCACAGTCACTGCAACAGCTGCATCTGCTCTGACCAAGCCAGCAGAAGGGGGAGTTCAAACCCAGATCTGCTGCCAAAGCCCACATCTTTCTAAAACCTATGTCTGCTCTCACATTTTTCTGCCTGCTAAACAGACAGATCATGTATCTGAAAGAAAAAGCAAATTGGGCACAATTATATCCACCTAAGAAGTGGTGGTGGGAATGGAAAATGTTCCACTCATGAAGAAGGCAGCCCAGCAGGGTGCCAATTAAATCTAACCCAGAGTTCTCCAAGTAGCATCCCTAAAGTCTCCCCTAGTCTGGAAGTTGTAGCTTTCTAAATGAATGCTAACGTACAGAAGACAATCTCAGAGAGTCATAGCTCTTTCATTTTCATGAAAGTTTGGAAATACATTAAGTAAAGTCACATCAAAGAGTATTTAATATTCTCTTTATTCACAACTGTTCAGAGAAGTACCGAATAAGCTCACTAGTTCCAAAAAGATACAGACAATGTGCCCAGAATTGATAAATTGGAAGAAACACTTTTCTTAAGAAATCAGATAAATGATTGCTCCAATAATTTCTATAGGTTACTGTGAAACAGTGACAAATATTGCTGCTGTGAAAAAACAGAAGTGTTGAGTAACAGAGGTTTAGTACTGCCATCAGGAAAGAAAGGATATAGTAAAAAGCTAGGAATAATCTTTAAAGAAATGACACAAGACCAAGCTAAAGTGAGACTCAAAGTCTCCCCCTTGTATAAATCACTTCTAGCCAGTAAGAAAGCCCATGAGAAAGATCTACACACCACCAGGTCTCAAGGAAGCTATTCAGAAAATGAACCCTTCAGTTTGTTGTCTGACTGAGTTAGGTACCTCCTCAATTTAGAACACAATTTCCTCCCAGAAAATAACACAAGCTCAGAGGAAATCGGGCTGAACTTGACACAGCAGATCTGTTCCATGTGCATTAAAGTATCCAGCCCAACATACAGCTTCATCTTTGTTTTTTACAAGGCAGGCCAAGTATGGGTCATCAGTTAAGGCATCTTGAGTCCCATAATTTATACAGTGCAGTGTGACAGGAGCGATTAGCCACCAGGGTCACAGGACAGAACGCCGGCTCTGAAGCAGCATCTTCTTCAGAAAAAAGAACTGAACTAAAACCCATTTTCAGCCATTTTTATATGCTGTTAGAATTGTATCCCTAAAGTTGGCATTGGAAATGCTGGCAGACATGCTTCAATATGGAATCCAATGGGCACGAAGCTATAAAAATCCATTACTTACATATTCATTCTTGGTAGAGTTGTGTCTCTCAAGGCAGCCCAATAAAAATGACCTCGCAGTTGGTGTGGATCCTCTCTGCCAAAAAAGCCACTCCATCAACTCATGAGAACTGAGATAAAATCATGCAAAAAGAATCTGCTCTGCCTGACAAAGATGAAATTTAAACGACCTAAAAAAAAAGACTAAAAAATCCATTTGTTTTAAAAAGTTAATAGCAACTGGTTAAATAAAGGACAAGATACAATGACTTCTAGCCAGTAAGAACAATAGAATAGTGAGAAAATGAAAAGAATAGTAAGAAAATGTATAAATAACTTGATGCCAATTAATTCAAGGACACACATAAAATAGATAATTTCCATGACAAACTTATCAAAACTGACTCAAGAAGAAATGGAGGGTATAAGTAGCTCTATGTACAAAAACTTGAGTATGTAAACAGCAGCCTTGGACAAACAAACTAGCAGACACTTCCAGGACCAGAACATTTCATGAGATGTTAGCATTTGAACAAAGGGTAGTACCAATCTTACATATGCTCTGCAGCAAAGAAAGGGAGGAACAGAATTTCCCAACCCATTTATGTCAATCAGTGTAATCAACAACATTAACAAACTAAAAAAAGAATTAAGAGATTTTCTCAACATATGCAGTAAAATTGGTATCCTCCACTCACAAAGAAAACTGGGAAGAGAAAGAAAAGATATGAACTCGAAAAAAAGAATCTATAAAATATGTACTGCCAGACTCATATGGAGTTGTGGAAAAATATAGTGTTTTTTTTTTTTCTCAATCAGGAATTGGCTAAGGTACTGGTCCTTGTTATGTCTATTCAGTTTTGAAATGAATGTCCTGACCTATGCAACAAAGTAAGAACAAAAGATCAGTGGGATGTAAATACTGTAAAGGAGGAATATAAAAGGGTGTATATCTGTGGATGTGATTCTTATCTGTGTAGAAATCCTAAGACTCTATAAGCAAGGCTAATAGAATTAGTAAATTAAATTGGCAAACCTATAGACAAATATCAATTATATTTTAATACAACAACAAAAAATTAAAAAGAAACACTGTGCAAAAACTATAAATTGTGTAGGCCTGAATTTATTTTTAAAAATCTACAAGTTATTCCTAAAAAATATTTAAAGGAGATTCAAATGAATTATGGATTTACAGATTCACCCTATTTCAGGTAATCATTTTTCCTCAATTTTAACTTCTAAAACTAGAATAGAAACAAGATAGTATCAGAAAAAAAATTTCTTGTTTTTTGTTCACATTTTTCAAATGAGACTACTCATTTAAAATTAGATGATATTCTGATAGACCTTTAGCATTAGAAGATATTCATCTAATTTTGTTTCGTAGAGATGAAAAAAGAAAAAAAACAAATTGTTGGTTGCAAGAATCAAAAGAAAGTCCTCTGGGCTCGCTTTTTTTTTTTTTTTTTTTTTTTTTTGTCTGAGACAATCTTACACCCACTTTCTCAGCTACTAGAAATGTGCATCCTTTGCAAGACACTGTCATGACCATAAACCATCAGTTTACTTAATGAAGACACCCGTAACAAGACCACACGACCATTAAAAAAAGGAGAAAGCAGGGTGGGCAATTTCTTAGGTGTATTAAGAAATGTTGTGAGGATATTGTGTTATTGGACACCACTCAGAATACCAGTAAAATTTTTTCTTCCAGGGACCAAGAAGCAGTCCCAGGAGGTTAACAAGGACAGGTCCCAGAGCCATAGTAATATCCTTGGTGTGGTGTCAGGCCCAGGAGGAAGAAATATTGGCACTGGAGTCAGGACTGTGCAGGGTTTCTTGAGAAATATGCCTAGTACTATGGACCTGAGTCAACTAGGAAATAAAAACACAAGTCTGCCCTTCTGCTCCAGGGTCAGGAAAGTCTTGGGCACATCAGGATGAAGAAGGATCTGGCGCAAACTAGAATACTTACGACCAGAGTGATCTGATAAATCAGGAAAGTCATTTAACTCTGAGAGAAGAGTGACAGCCGGGTGTGCAGCTCAGTGGCACCACGCCTACCTAGCCAGTGCAATGTCCTGAGTTGGATTCCTAGTATTGGGTGGAGGTATCAGTACAGAGGGACAGTTTGGTCATTAAATGAGACTCAGAATAAGCAGAACCCAAGAAATTCTGGTGCAGAGAGATGCTACTAGGAGAAATATGTGTGACTGGGAAAATCATTCCAATAGTGAGAAAAGTCCTTTGGAGAAAGGTCTACCCGAAAGAAAATCCTCTAATTAAGCCTATCCTTTGTGACACCGTCTTTGGGAACAGGACAGTGAACCCCACAACCACTCCCATCTGGCTTTGAGCAAGGAGACAGAGTAAAGCAATAGCAAGTGTAAAAAAGTTTCTTACAATGAATAAGACTAATTAGAAAACTGTATCTGGAAACATCTCTGGAATGACTTATTAATAAGAGGAAGTACTTGATCAGATCAACAAGCATTATTTTAGCAGCCACTGGAGGCCACATAAAGAATGCCACGGATTCGGAATCTTCCTTCAGAAAAAGCATATGAATCCCTCCACTGTTTTCCCTTTATTTCTTTCCGTAGTTCATATTATCTCTCAATATTATCTCTCTTGTAATAGTTTCAAGCACTATCAGTTTTCCTATTTGTCAAAGGTTTATTAGTCCAGATAGGATCGTTTGAAGGCTGTACGAGGAATACGTTTTAGCTCATCAGTCCTCAAGAGCTGGGGCTGCCTGCTCCTTCCCTGTATCAATTGTGCCTCATAACAAAAGCAGATGCTGTTCATCATTTTAAATCAGGGAAATTCTCCCCAAGTACTGCTTGTCTAATATACTTAATCTTAGTAACAAAATTTTGCTCCGTATGATTTAAAAAGTGTGTGTCTATGTATACTGTATTTTCTTTCATTGATCCTCTCAGTATCCAATATTAGTTGGGTTCCCAGCGGAGTTCGACCTAAGTAATTAGCAGGTGATTCTAACTGGATTTACTTGTTCGCTGCAAGGAGTTGAAAGCTACTTTTCCTAAAGCAGCTTATTGTAACTCGCATGGGACTATTCCCATTTTCAACCTTGCTGCTGAGCAGAATTTCATGGAAAGCAACTACTTTCCCACTTGTGTTCATGCAGGAGGCACATGTGGCATATTCTCCTGGTGACAGGAAGAGTGCCACTGGCACCTGGGAAGGACAGCACAAAGCAGAACATCTCTTTCAAGAAATGCACGCATAATCTCTTACAATTTGTTCACATCTTGGCTCTGCGGAAGCAGCACAGTGTGCTGAAACAAGCAGAGAACTGTGAGTTGGCTCTGGGACCACAGAATCCCTCCCAGAAGTTCCCCCAGTTTTATGGTCTGTAAATGACACTGGATATGAGCTCTCACTGACTTTGCTTGTGATCAGAGTCCACTGTCCAGTTTCATATGCTAGAAGCATGGTCCCCAGGGTGGTGATACAGAGACACGAGGCATCCTTTAAGACATGGGGCCTAGTGGAAGGTGATCAGGTCACTATCTTCAGAAATGATGGATGGTCAATGTACTGGGCTCATTTTCCTGAGAACAAGTTGTTGCAAACAGAGCAGACCTGGCACCTGAATCTCTGGCTTCCCATCTTGCTATGTGATCTCTTCTGTACACTTTCCTGCCAGTGGGATGGTGGCCACCATAAGGTCCTCACCAGAGACCAAATATATAACATCTCCTGATCTTGAACTCTCACCCTTCACACCATGAGATGACTAAACTTCCTTTCATTAGGAGGCATCTAGCCTCAAGTATTTTGCTATAGCAACAGAAAATGGATGAAGACAGCTATCATAGAATAATTGTGTATGATGCCTCCATGATTAACCTCCTTCCTTCACTGACGTTCTGGGAACTGAACTAAAGGCTACTAAGACCACAAAGTGACTGAGTCAGAAAGGGGACAAGCACAGTCCATGAAACTGAACGCTGAATGTGTAGTGCTTACTACTATAGAGAACGGGGCGGTACCCTCAGCTCTCAGAGCAGTCACACGGAAGGACAGCACCACCAGTCTAAAAACGCATATGGAATGCCACACCTTTAGGAACCTGGTACATAACAATGTATTTGCTCATTGTGGCCTTACAAGATACATGGTACATGTCAAGCATGATATGCTATCGTCAGCCTGCAGAGAACATTCCGATTCTCATGATATCACTGTCCAGGCAGAAGAAAATCACATAAATGAAGATTACAGCTCCGGGTATTCTCAGAGAAAAGTAAACACAGGTGTCACCTAACTTCCTCTTCTTCATCTCTAGAAATTGTGATTAAATTCTTTCTCAGCCTCTTTCCATTCTAAAATTCCCAAGAATGCCATTTCTATGTATGATTTAACCTGCTCTGTCCTTTCCATCTTTCCTCTAGTCCCTCCTCCTTTACTTATTTCTCTTCATAGCCAATGTAGGAATCTTACAGAACCTGTCTCTGCTATAGGCTTCAGGGGTGACTCCTAGAACAAGGTAAAAGGTTGAGCTGAGTTTAACAGAAAATAGAAGAAGCACTAGTTAATGGAGAAAGAGATCAAGACTTGGAGAGAAGAAGGAAAAATTCCCCTGCAAAGGAAATGGTATGTTTAGAAAACAGTAAGATTTTTATTAAAGGTACAGAGTAAACTCAATTGACCAACTAGTGGGGGCTTCCAGGATTGGACATGGAGTTTGAATTTTTCCTAGAAAACAATTACTAAGCACAAGAAAGAATTAAGCATCCATGTGACGGGACGTCTCAGAGAGCTTTACCTACTTAGTTCCACTTCTGCTTCCTATATTCTATGACGATGGACCAAACAGAACATCCTAACCCAGGCATTCTTCTCCCTTGTAGAACTGGATATCATGAAGTGGTGACTCTCTCATAATTCCCTCGAGTAAGGGGACACTGGCCAGTAGGACATGGCAGCAGTGACCATATATCAACTCAAGCACAGACTGTCACTGGACAGGTAGCTTCAGCTTCCTCTCTCTTGGAGTCCACCTCGTGTAGAACTGGGACTAACTTGAAAGCACCAAGTTCAAGCCACATGCATCGGTGGTGGGGACTGAGATGCTCCATGGTGAGGGAATCCATAGTACAGAGGCCGGAGGCCTGAGAGTGACAATGCTGTCTTTGAAGTGGATCCTCCAGCCCACAAGTGCTCAGCTGATTTTGTACTCACAGACACATGATCCAGCACATCCCTTTCACATCACAAAGTCATCAGCATAGTAAAAATGGGTTGTTTGGAAAGTCTTAGGATAATTTTCTTTGTGTTGTGTGGGGGAATATGCTAAGATTCAGAAACCATGTATCAATGAAGTTGGAAGCTGTGGGGACCCCCAACAGACCACTGCTCACATGAAGATAGGAAGATAAACAGGCTGTTAATGCTGGCGGCCCAGCAAGTGACTCCGGTCAGTCTTCAGAGCCTCAAACAGAACTTGGTGCATCTTATGTACCTCTGTTTACATTTCCAAAGCTTAATTCCACTGGAGTTTCCCTGGGAATACAGCAAGCAGAAAGCAGAGCAGTGGAGGGGGGGAGAGCAGAGTTCTGGCACAACTTCGTGAGTCCCTTATGCACTGTGACAAATTACAGAAGCAGTCATGACCACTCAGGTAGTCTGCAAAGAGCATAGCTAACTAGTTAACCCATAGTTGCTCAATTCCATATGAAGGAGTGGTCTCCTCTAACATCACTGGCTTTGTCAAGTCCTGACTTCACTTTCTCTTCCTCATTTTTCAGTGAAGACATGGTCAAGTCATTCCCAAATCTCTTTCTACTATATAATTCCCTGGAATAAAGCTCCCGCTTTATCATTGAATCACTCTTCCAACTCGTTTCTTCTAATTCCTCCTCCTTTTCTTCTTTCACCCCAAATACATTTTAGGAACTCTACAGCCAAAGAAGCCCTTTAAAGCACTAGGGATGTTTTGAGAGTGACAGAAATGTTCTAAAAATGGGTGATGGTTATGGTTCCATGAGCCTATAAATTACTAAAACTGTTTGAAGTGTATATTAAAATGAATGAGTTTTATGGTATATGAATTATAGTTTAATAAAACTGTTTTAATGCCCTTGGGGGAAAAAACTTTAAAATAAAAAATAAATGAAATCCTTCAGGCAATTATTTTCTTAGTTGGTGTATATTATCTTCTACTGTAAAATACTTGAAATGCACTTAATTTTTTAAATTAAATATACCTCTTGGCACAGCCAGAGGAAACTAAGAATGCCACTGACCTAAATCTAATCTGCTTGGCTTCTCTCTCCTGGAAGGTTGACACTGACTAGCGAATTTCAACTCCCAGGTGAGATTTTAATTCACTGTCCAATGCCTCATCATTTTGCTGTACAACTTTGGATCAAAAGAATCTTAATTTCGGGGCCAGGGAGTTAGCTCAGTGGTTCCGGTGCCTGTCTTGCAAGCGCAAGGGCCTGGGTTCAATTCCCTGGCAACCACATACAATACTGGGCATGGAGACTCACACACCAGCAGCAACCAGTACCACATACCACAGTGCCAGGCGTGGTGTCTCACGCCTGTCATCCCAGCACTCGGGAGGCAGAGGCAGGAGGATTGCTGTGATGTAAGTTTGAGGCTGAGCTCGGAGCCAGCCAGAACTACAAAGTGAGACCTTGTCTCAAAAAAAAAAAAAAAAAAAAAGAATCTTAATTTCCTTATCTTTAAAGTTGGGTAATAGCAATTATTCTGTAAGGTTGTAGTGATGATTAAAAAGAAAACTCATATACCACAGTGCCTGAGGACAGAGTGGGCACCCTTGTAGCTAGTTTTTGTTCCAAAATCAGAAGAGCTTGATTGAGATCTTGTCTGAAAAAGGTAACTCCCAGAGCTTCTGGGTACTTCTAGATGAAGTGTGATGGAAAAATGATCATCGCTCTGTCTATATACGTCTACTCTACCCAGCTCCTGTACATATCTGACTAGATGGAACCCATTCATCTATAAAGCTAATATACTCTAACAGTAAGTGTTGGGAAAACAGAAAAAATGCTCTACTGCCTCATGTCCTGCAACTGTCTCCATATCACTTTAGTTGAAGCGCAAAGAAGTCTCTTTCTTAGACACAAACAAGTAAATCTCGGGCCGGGGATTTAGCTCAGCGGTTTTGGCACCTGCCTTGCAAGCAAGGGCCCAGGTTCAGTCCCCGGTAACCACATACAACAATGCTGGGCGTGGAGACTCACACCCGCCAGCAATCAGTACCACATACCACAGTGCTCAGTGTAGTGGCTCACACCTATAATCCCAGCACTTGGGAGGCAGAGGCAGAAGGATTGCTGTGAGCTCGAGGCTGAGCTCAGGACCAGCCTGAACTACAAAGTGAGACTCTGCCTTTAAAAAAAAACAAGTAAATCTCTCATGTATGACTTGGCAGCTCAGTGAAGGGTGGGTGGGGAAAGGAAGGTAAGCGATGTTATTTTCTCATGTTGGATCTTTTTCTTTAAGAAAGAGGTGCGGTGTTGCTGAGGATTAAGTCCCAGCCTCAAAGATAGTAAGCCAGTGCACTGCCACTGAGCTACCCTTAATGGGTACCCTCACTGAGTAAAATAGCTACTGTATTTTAAGATAGAAGTTAGCTAAGTAGCCCAGGTTGGGCTCAACTTTATGATCCTCCTGCTTCAGCCTTCCCCAGGGCTAGAATTGTAGGCATGCACTGCAATCCCTTGCAACTTTGACCAATATTTAAATACAACAAACAAATGCCTTCACACTAGTTCCTAGATTTCCTCATTGTCCTTTAGATTTCTCATTAATAAGAGTTTTATACAAGTAACAAGGAATAAGCCTTTTGTGACCAAGGGTATCTTATCCTTTTTTAAACTCTGTGAATTGTTCACATTTTAATTAAGAATCCACTATGCACCAGGCCAGGCAGGATATTGTAAGACTCTACAGGACAATGCAATGCAGGACACCTAACTACTCAGGGAAGGTGAGGTCACACGGCCAACGACTTTAGGAAAGTTCAGGGACTCAGCAGTCACAACCACAGAAAGCACAGAGGAACAGTGCTCAGGAGTGCACAACACCAGAAATGTCAGGTAGAATACAATGCCCCCATCACAAGGCCTAATACATCTTACTCTTGGCTTTAGGTTTTCTTTTACATCTCATGTTCTGTGTGTTTTTCCTAACACTTTTGTGTTCTTTCTTGCCTACCTTTGCACAGACCAAGTGAGCCATGCATAGATTTCTTGGAGCAGCCACCCAGTACAACACTAGGTTTCCACATTCAGAGAGCGCGCTGAGTAACATGAGTTACTCATGAGTTCATGAGTTCACATGCGTGAACAGACCTGTAAGTGGGAAACAGGGTCAAAAGCACAGCGGGCCACTCGGCCTCAGACTGTGAACCAGAACACACATTTCGGGACAGGAGCTGAGCAGACAGATAATCATTCAGAGCTGAAGCATCTAGAACGGCTTCCTCGGGGCAAGTACCTTGAAGTGGCAGGGAATAATGCTTCTGTGGTGTCCCACTTACAGTACACCTGTGTCTGTAGGACACAGGTAACAACTGTGGGCAAGATCTGATAGATCTGCCTACATCGCATTGATACAACTCGCTTTTCTCCCTGTAAATTCCCTGATGTGTGATTATTCATTTCCATTTCTCCTTCCCAGGCCTCGCCGTGAGCCCTCTGGGAGTAGGGCCCACCCCTGGTGACTTAGCACAGTGCCATGGCATGGCATGAGAACTGCAGAAACACTGGGTCAGTATATGTGTCTGGCTCTGCTCTGTCTTTATGGAAGTGACTTATTTCAGCAGCATGAAAAGGCCCCCAAAGTCATTCCCAACTCAGGGTGATTCTACCTGCCTCCCCACTCCGCTTTCCAGAGACAAGCGTTGCCAAGAAGTGACAGTTTTGGTTGTCACTACTGGGGATAGTGTGACAGGTCTTTATAGAGTGACAGTTTTGGTTGTCACTACTGGGGATAGTGTGACAGGTCTTTATAGAGTATGCAACATCTTATAGTGCACAGGGAAGGCCTCACAGCAAAAATTACCTGGGTCGACTGTCTCTCTATCACATGCAAACCTAAACAGAGGCTGCTGTGCCTGGAATGTGAGTGTTCTGGGTGTGTCTTCTCTTGAATTTAAAGTTTATCTGTCTCTCAAAACAAATCAGAAAGAACATGAGTTTTGAAATAATTGCACTGTGTGTTGGATAAACTTGGCAGTGTGCCATGGGTCATGCATCCAATGGGTGTGGAAATGGATACCACATGCAGGAACAAAGGCAGACTGGGGGAAATCTGCTTGACTCTTTCTGACTCTGCATCAAAGAAGCTACATGTATATGTGCCCACAACATACTACACTTTGAAATAAATAGTACATAATCTCAGGAAGCATCAATAAAGAAAGAACACATATTTCTTAAAGATTTATTCATAGCATGAGATGTGTATGGACAGATGAACACAAGAAATGGTGGATGGGTGGGTGGGTGGATGGATGGATAGATGGATGACACATATACCAAGTTAATCCTCCCTCAAGTCCTAGCCAAGGTTACTGTAACAACCACATGAAATACTGTGTGACTATTCTACACTGTGTTTCCACATGTTGTAATCATCCATATGAAGAAACTGGCATTGGTAATTTTCCTCTTTGGCTAGGATATGAAAGGAAACTATACCAAAAGGCAAAAATGATGCTAACATTCTGATACCAAACTGATTCTGGATCAGGCTACTTTTAAGTCTCAGAGCAGAGAAACAGCCCTAGAGATTAGTCACAGTGTTGTGTGTGAGAAGACAGAAGTAAAGACTAGACAGTGATAGACACAGAGAGACACAGACAGACAGACCGAGGCCCCTGGCTGAGGTGGCCTTCCCTGCACCCTGAGCTGACTTGGCTTTAATTACAGCACAAAAAAGACAAAGCAAGGCTGCTGCTTCTCCATGAGACATATGACAGCACTGTGCTCCAGAATGTGTCTCCTCTGTAGAGAAGAGCTTCACTGACTGTGTCCATGGAGCGTTCCCTGTGTCTGTGTGTGTACACGTGTGTGCAGCTCTGTCCCTGGACCCTATAACTGCTGGCTAATATCACATGATATGAACAGGTCAGTATAGTATGCTGCCTGAAATACTTAATTTGTAAAGAAAAAAGGTGAAGTTTAGCTCCCAGTCTAGTTTATGATGAGGCAGATATGTGGCAATGACAGGGAAAGCATAGCAGAGAGAAGTGTTTACCTGATGCTCAAAGAGTGAGAAATTGGAGAAAGAGGGGAGATTCACCTTCCATTACTAAGTCCTCTCATGAAGACCTACTTCCTGAAAGTTCACCCGCAATCCAACAGTGGCCCCTGAGGACCAGTTAACATATGGACCACTCAGAGACATTTAGCATTTAACCATACATTTCTGTCTCACATCGAAAAGTGCATTTGACCCACTCCCATGAATCTCTGAAGTCTTAACTATTTCAGCATTGCTCAATGTCTCCTTTGACAATCAAGGAATATTCAGTTTTTAGTCTTTGTAAAAAGAAAAATGAAAAAAGAATTTAGATACCTCCAAGACACAATGCTAGAACTAACACACATAAGTATTCCTCCTATAAATGGGAAGAGCAGGAAAATGGTAAGAAGGAATCTACCCAAACCCAGACTTAAACTCAGCAGGGCAAACATTCCATTTCAAATCTCCATGCCTGTCATCAGGGCGTGTGGTGTCAGCATGAGGGCTCCTAAGGGCTTCAGTATAATCACCCTCACAGCTTGCTAACTGCAGTCTCTACACTGCCTCTTGCGCTGACTGATTCTACACTCTTAATGACTCTGCCCTGCCCCCACAGCTTCCCTTGGCAGGCATCCTTGCTCCTGGCATCTCTAACATCCTGGGTTCACAGTTGCAGCTCTGGCTTCACTTTTACAACTTCACATATCGTCAGGAGCTGTCTGCATAAACTCTGACCTGCAGCACATGACCTAGCCTCCAAAGCCTTCCTTTGAAATTTTGGTGCAAGCCCGTTATGATCCCATAGTCCTTGCATTCTGCGTGCTTGCAAAACCAAGGTCATGTGGACAATGCCAAGGTCTGCTGCCAATGCAACTTGTACCTGAGCCTGCTTGAACCATGGCTGTGATGATTTATCAGTATTGGCTCCATACAAAGAAGCAAATCCCTAGGCTAATTTGAGTACACAGTGTTCCCCAGAATTCTTCTTTGAAATTATTCTGCTCTCTGGAAAATCTCTGAAACAATTTTACAATACTACAGCTCTTCTTGTGATGGTGGTGGCCTGGAGAATTTTTGAGATGCTCATGAGCTGTGTCTATCGTCTCAGTGCAATACACTTGGCTTGTTTTACTAGTGTGAGCAACTGTATCATCCTTCCCACACCCTTACAAATGCTCCTTTTCTGGCCAAATGGCCCTTTTTTCAGATCTGTGCACTCTTCTCCTCTTTTCTTCCAATTTTCACTGTAAAACTGAGTAAAAGTAAAGATGTGAATGTATGTTATATATTGTGAAATAGAAAACACTCAAAGCGTAATGGAGTGAAGGGGGGAAAATAATGAGATTATAACAAAAAGAATGGAAACAAAGTTTATGTATATGGGGGTGGGGGTGGGAGGGCGGGCAGGGTTATGGGGAAAAATGAGAATTAAGTTGTGTCATATACTGGTACAAATTCTCATTGTTGAATG
>PVIR01013910.1:0-41177 GCA_004026965.1 Petromus typicus | reverse complement strand
ATCTTTATACTATTTTTTTAAAATTCAAATCTTTATTGGTACATTACAGATAAACATCATCACATTCAACACTGAAAGTTTGTATTTTCTTTTAATCATGCTTAAATTTTAAATCAAAAGTTTAAAAAAAGGTGTTAAATAGCTGACCTAATATCAAAACATGGACTTACTCACCTGTTGAACAGGACTGTCAACTGTAAATGCTTTGTAGACTGCCAGTGCCTGGCTCTTACTGCCTTTGCTCCAGATCACCATATTTCCAGCCACATAGAGCTCTTCATCATAGTCCACTTCTTCTCCAATTTCACTTACACCTTTCCTTAACTGCCAACTTTCCTTCAAAATTAACATATGCAAAATATGTTCAAGTGGTCTTTCTTTTTTTTTTTTCAACAGTCTGTGATAAGACTCAGTCCAAGTCAAACTCCTAGGAGGTCTGGTGCACTAATCAGCAGAATAGAGGATATGAGTAAATTACATCTTAGCAGATTTTCAGGAACAAGCATTCTCTACAGCAAGTGTTTTATATCTCTGTTACTCTGCCAAAATTACAAATAAAACTTTTATCTCTAGATTAAAAATAAAATCACAAGGATACACTAAGAGTATGCAAGAAACGAGGTAACAGTACAATATACATAGGGTCTGCTGGGAGAGTTTCGTACCATGCAGACTTCTCTGCTTCACAGCTGCATACAGATTCATCTTTCTTCTCATCTCACCCATAAAATGAACAGAAGGAAGAGCTCAATTTCTAACTAATACATACACAGTCCAACCATATATAAGAATATACTAATGCAGGAGGGAACTGGAGGTGTAACTCAGTGGCAGAGTACTTGCTTAGCACTGAGCAACACCCTGGGTTAAATCCCCAGCTCTGGCAAAACACAAAAGAGAGAGGAGGGATTGACTCTGCAGGCATCTCATTCCTTTATTTAAGAACTACTACTCCACCTTCTTACATGACATTTCTTTCCTCCTCTAGAAACTTGTGTTTTTCACACCTACCATTTCTAATTTCTGTCATTTAATTAAGTTAACATAAAATCTGGTCCCTACATAAAGACAAAGATGTTTAAAACCAACCATACTCATGGAACAGAACTTGACTCTCAATATAAAGCCTTAAGTCTAAAGAAGCAGCTAAGATATTGTAATACAGTGAACTCATTATTTTAATACTAATTGAAATTTACCAATTTAATCTTTATCCTACAAGTAGTATTATACTCATTTATGAGCTGCATCTGTCTAGCTCTAAATTATAAGAAAATTATATCAGTCTATGTGTCAACAATGTAATAAAATCTTAATAGAACCTTCTGTTTCTCATGGATTGTAACCTCCTGAAGGGATCCCACCAAGCCAGCAGCACCATCAGAAGACCATAATTCAGAGGCTGGCTGCAGCTGGCGAAGTTGAAGGTTCAAAGCATTAGGGTGGTGTTTGCAGTGGTCTCGGCCAAATGGAACAAACTCCTGCAAATCCCCAGCCGCAATCATCGTTGCCCTTTCTTCATAGAAGTTCGACATGGGTTCCAAATATCAACATTATTTCTGTGTAAATTGAAGCACATTGTGGTCAGTGTCCAGAGTCCAATCATAACCAGTTTATTACTAGAGATGTAAATGAGCTGTGGTGGAAACGTGCCACTATACTTTTCAAATATTTCTATACATTTCTATACATATTAAGCCTCTTTTTGTACACACTATAGTTTTATGTCCTGTTTTACACGTTAAGTACTGCATGCAAGAGTTTTGTAAATAAAAGCAAAGTAACAAGACTGACATTGTGTAAAACAGTATATAAGGTGGGAGCAGGTTCTGTCTCTGAGACATCTACAATAAAAAATAGATTTCATGGCCTGGCATTTAAGCCACAATTCTGAAACACAGAAGTCAATAAACGCCTAATGTCAGCACTGCAGGATTTCACTAAATTTTACTTATAATTTCTCTTCTAAAGGTTTTTTTTAATGTTTTCTTTTCTGCACAAACACCTCGAAGCCTCTGCAGTTCCTCAAATTATTTCACTGTGAATTCAATGTTATGCTTGCGATAATTGTAAATTGCAAAATATAACGGGTGTTTTTTTATCCAAGTACTATAAATCAGTAATGAGAACACTTCAACTTGACACACAATTTAAAAAGAACCTCATAAAACGTACAAAAAGTTCACAATTCAGCCGCACCACCTATATTCTATTCAGCAAGATTCAAATATTTTAAAATTTGCATCGTAACTTTGTGACGTTATTCTCCTATCCCCTAAGGAAAAACTACAGAATTATTAACTATAATACTACTTTCACAGTTTGTATCTTTCGTACTAATTAAGGCAACATTTAATACTTTTATTGTATCCCAAGATTTTATAAATGTATCATTAAGGATGAATTAAAGACCTACACACGAAGGTACTAAATTGAGAAGCTATCAATCAAAATGTCAATTTTGCTAGAACAAACTTTACCATGTCAAAACAGAAAACCCAAATGCACATAAGAAACCTTGAGTCCCTCCCAAAAGGCAGAGCTTCCCCAGCTTCTTTATAAACCTGCTCTGAGAGACTGCAGCACTAGGAGGTGGGACGCCATATGGGACATCGAGTTTGGCAGTGAAATTGGACTCGCTGGCCGGGTAGTTAGCTCAGTGGTTCCGGCGCCTGGCTTGCAAGCGCAAGGACCCGGGTTCGATTCCCCGGTAACCACATACCATACTGGGTGAGGAGACTCAGGCTCAGCAGTATCACATACCACAGTGCTGGGCGTAGTGGCTCATGCCTGTAATCCCAGCACTCAGGAGGCAGAAGCAGGATTGCTGTGATGTGAGTTTGAGGCTGAGCTCAGGGCCAGCCTAAACCACAAAGCGAGACCCTGTCTCAAAAAAAAAAAAAAAAAAAAAAATAGAAATCGGACTCGCACCCCAGAAAGTAGATCCTGCAGGCCCAGAGACCGCTCGACTGAGCGGGCCCTCAGGCCCTGCCCCTGGATTCCCGCCTCTCACCGACACTCAGCGCTAACTGGCCTGGGACAGAGACTATCATCTAGGAGAGTGCGACAGACCACCCGGCAGTGCGGACCCTGGAGCACCTGTGTGACTCGGGACGCGTCCGGCGCGGCGAGCCCCTGCTGCTCCCCGAAGGTGCGGGGGCCGAGTGGCAGATCCGTCACGATAACTCCTTGGGCGCCACAGCTTCTCATCCCCTCTCCCTCCTTATTCCGGAGGAAGAATGGGCAGAATTAGCAGCCGACTGCTAAAGACAGGCAGGCGTGCCAGACGTTCAAATGGACGCGTCCATCTTGGCTTTCCCGTGCTGCCTCGCGGCGGGGCGGGGCCTCGCGGAGGCGCCGGCGTCCCGCCGTCCTGGCGCCTGCGCAGTTATGGGAAGGCTGTCGTGCTCCAGCTTGCGCGTTACTTTTCTGAGCGCTTCGCGGATTCTCCAAGCGGGAGAAACGTATGTATCGTCGCTACAGTGACTGGACTCTCCAAGAATCCACGTCATTCCGGGTCATGCCCTTAGACCCTGAAATGCTTCCTAACTCTGAGTTATGTAGCTTCTGGCTGGTTTGGGCCCTGCCCCTTGACCCTAAGTGAGGTAGGAGTCCCAGGCTGAAGGGCAAGGGAAGATGAGTGATTTTTCTCTGCACAGTGCGCGCTGGGGTGCGGAATCTAAACGTTGAGAAGTGTGGACGCGTGCAGTTTTCTATGTTCACAGATACTTCCGCAGGCCAGTTAAGACACCCCCCTTCCCTGCTTGTGGGTTCACTAACCTGCCCAGCTGCACCTGTAAGACTTAGGATACAGATACTCTTCGTTCCAACGACCTCCCTATTTAACGACTGATCGGACTTAACACTAGCTACTCAGACTTAGGACCCGTCCATGTATTTTTTTTTCTGTACATCTTGTTGGAGCCTTTTTTTTTTTTTTTGTATACACTTGTTTTATGTGCTGTTACACATTACAGTACTGCATGCAAGAGTTTTGCAAATAAAAGCAAAGTAAGAAGTTAGAGTTTCCTTTGACAATTACTTTGTTCTGAATACTGTATTGCACATACTATATACAATCCTTCATTTAGCGGACCACGACTTTTAACGATTTAATTGCAAGAGCTTAACTCAACTGTTAAAGGAGGAAGTTTGTTTTCTCCCGCTCTAACCTCATCCTTGCCTGGTACTAAACTCTAAATCTCTAAACCGAAGCCACTAACAGACCTCCTGTTGCCTAAGAAATAAAGTTACAGTTCTTCACCCAAAAAATGTAGTTGCCTGGAACTTTGCATCTTCACTAAGGTTGTCTAGTAGGATTCACCAAACTTACGTCTGTGTTTTATGGCCTTATACCATGGTTCGTCCCCTGCCCTTCACTTGAAATGTCATTTGCCAAAGTTTCGCACCAATGTCCCTTCTCAGGAGGCTGCGCTCCAAGATGAAGCAGCCTCTCATCATCATCATTCTATTCCCTTCCAGCTGGAAGTTAAGCGACATACTTGGCTCAGAATTCCAAATGTGTAATTGGTAAAATAAAGTAAAAGTTGAGTAAATAAAATCCCAATTTCTCACTTTTACTGCCTTTGACAGATGCCCTTATTTGAACTCCTGGGGGCTGCGTGTCTGCTGTGTCATCCAAACAGGCATGGATTAGCAGTAGGTTGCACTCCATTACAGACATCGATGCATCATAAAATCCTTTCTTTTTTGGCAGTGTTGGGGATTAAACTCAGGGCCTTGGCACTGAGCTACATTCCCAACATTTATCTTTTGAAACAAAATCTCACTGAGCTGTCCAGATTGACCTTGAACTTAGGATTCTTGAACTTAGGATTCTCTAGACTCAGGTGAAATTATAGACATATACCATTGAGCCTGGCTTAAAATAGATATTTCTTGATGATGTGCCCATCCCAATAGATAGCAGAATTCCTAATGTGTAATTGGTAAAATAAAGTAAAAGTTGAATAAATAAAATCCCTATTTCTCACTTTTACTGCCTTTGACAATATATATGTCTTTGCCTGTGTAACTGTTGCTACTTAACAATAATACTACAAACTTTTTGACTCAATAACACATCCATTCTGTCATTATTTCTGTGGGTCAAGAGGCCAGACATGGTTTAGATGGGGCCACTACTTCATTCCTTTCAAGGCCACAAATCAGTGTTTTGCTCAAGACTGTGAGCTCATCTGAGGTTCTACTGCCAAAAGTTCTGCTTCTGAGAATTTGATTTGTTGTGATTATAGGACTAAGGCTTTCAGGATTTTGTGAAATGTCTGTCAGAGGCTGCCCCAACCACTAGGAGTCTCCTACGGTTACTTACCTATTAAAGTTCCACAACTTCATATAAGCCAAGAAGACAACAGAGAGAATCCAACATCAAGAAATAAGTTGCTGGAGCCGGGCGTGGTGGCTCACGCCTGTCATCCCAGCACTCGGGAGGCAGAGGCAGGAGGATTGCTGTGATGTGAGTTGGAGGCTGAGCTAAGGGCCAGCCTGAACTACAAAGTGAGACCCTGTCTCAAAAAAAAAAAAGAAAGAAGTCGCTGGGTTAGGGATACAGCTCAGTGATTCCAGCACCTGCCTTGCAAGCACAAGGGCTTGGGTTCAATCCTGGTAACCACATTCAACAATGCTGGGGGTGGTGAATCACGCCTGTAATCCCAGCACTCAAGAAGCAGAGGCAGGAAGATTGCTGAGTTCTTAGACTGAGTTCAAAGTCAGCCTGAGCTACAAAGCAAGACCCTGTCTCAAAAAAAAAAAAAAAGTTTAAGAAATAAGTCTAAGTCTTAGACGATAGAATTAAAAAATTCGATATTCCATCACCTTTGAGATATTAAAAGCAAGTCACACTCAAGTGGAGAGGTTACATAAGGTAGCAGGGTCCTTGCAGGCCAGTCTCTAATATTTGATAAGTAATTTAAACTACTCAATTTAGATAAGCCTAACACATAGATTGTACACTTGTGTATGACTCCATTCAGCCCTTCTTTGCGAGGCTTGCAATAGACCCCATGGCCAACACTGTCTCACCTACTAATGCATAATAATTTCAGTGTGTCAGAAATGAACCAAAGGACTTTTATCCTCCAGTAGTGAGTATTGAATCCTGTAGCATTCTGTCACTGAGCTACAGTTCTAATGCATGATTTACAAACTTGAATTCAACTCATGCACAGGAAACAGTGTTTATATTTGAAATAGAATGATCAGTCATCTCAGTTTTCCCAGAACTAGGTTTTCCCAGAACATGGGATTTTCAGTATTAAAATGAGCTGACTTACACAAACTGGGAATACTGAACACTCTTAATTTGAAGTATTAAGATATACACTTTATATACATCTAAGTAAACTCTTACCTATTGGGAATTGGGATGTTTAAGGCAAATAGTCCATTTAAGGAAAAATTGTAAGCAATTCAAAAGTTTTGAACAATAGTTCAAAATATAGTAAACAAAAGATTTCAAGAAGCCATGTGTGGTGGCTCATCCCTGTAACCTCAGCAATCTCAGAGGCTGAAGTAGAACGATTACAAATTCAACCCCAACTTGGGCAATTTGGCATTTTTATGAGATCTTTAAAGCCTGTCTCAAATAAATATGTAAATAACGGGCCGGGGAGTTAGCTCAGTGGTTCCAGCGCCTGTCTTGCAAGCGCGAGGGCCTGGGTTTGATTTCCTGGTAACCACATACCATACTGGGTACGGAGACTCACGCCCAGCAGCAATAAGTACCACATAACACAGTGCCGGGTGTGTTGGCTCATGCCTGTAATCCCAGCACTCGGGAGGCAGAGGCAGGAGGATTGCTGTGATGTGAATTGGAGGCTGAGCTCAGGGCCAGCCTGAACTACAAAGTGAGACCCTGTCTCAAAAAAACCTAAAAATAAAATAAATAAATATATAAATAAATTGCTGGTGATGCACTTAGTATGAAGGTCCTGATAAATCTCCAGTACCAAAAATATGATTTCAGGAATGACTTCTTCGAGACAGTGAAATTGACATTTTTTGAATGTTTGTGGCTAGAGATTTAATCCAATGAAGACCTAGGGACTAAATTAGAAGCGTGAGAAAACACAACTAAACAACCCAGGTGAATGACTGATTTCAAGAAAACAAGACAATATCGAAAAGGAAAAGTAACAAACTTGGGACCCTTGTGCCAGTCCAAGAGGCACTATTAAACTACAACAATCTTGCAACGGGTCATAGCAGAAAGGACAGCACAACAATTCATGGAGCACACAGAGTTGAGAAACAGAAATATAACTAATTGCATCAAATTCAGTTTCCCAGTCATTTATAAGTTAGGTCAGTTGCCAGTGAACCATGACATCTAGACTGCTGTGCTCTGCTGCTGCTCCTCAGCGTGCTGAATAGAATCTCTCACATCCACCTTCGCTGCTGGATACAGGTGCTTCCAACACTCGCTGACTCAGGAGTCACCCAAGCGCTATTACCTCAGTACTCCAGTGTCCTCCAGTGTCCAGGTATTTGCACATCCCAGATGTTGCTCATTGTAGTAAATGGAGCATCTTATCTCTACCTTCTCAGGTTTCCAAAAGCTGCAAGAGCTACACATATATTCTTTTTTTTTCTTTTTGAGACAGGGTCTCGCTTTGTAGTTCAGGCTGGCCCTGAGCTCAGCCTCCAACTCACATCACAGCAATCCTCCTGCCTCTGCCTCCCGAGTGCTGGGATGACAGGCGTGAGCCACCACGCCCGGCACTGTGGTATGTGGTACTGATTGCTGCTGGGTGTGAGTCTCCATGCCCAGTATTGTATGTGGTTACCGGGGATCGAACCCCGGCCCTTGCGCTTGCAAGACAGGCGCCGGAACCATTGAGCTAAATCCCCAGCCCTACACATAAATTCTTGCAGTTTGCTGTTCACTCCCCACCCCAAGCGATCTCTACACATCACAATTATCACACACCAGCGACCGCAACAGGCTGAGCATGTCACATGAAGAATGCCTGGACTCTCAGTCCCACAGCAGCCATAACCCAAACTCTCCATTCACCATCTCATATTATAATGCATATTATAAGCATCATACATATTATATTAATAACATTATAAACAATGACACCTTTTCTGTGTGTTTCAGTGTGGTAAAGCACATACGATTTCATTTTCTAACAACCTATAATGCTTATATACTTGCATTTCTTATACTTTTTCCAGGGCACTAAAGGGATTCTCTTACATCAAAAGATCATTTCCTCAAAAAAAATCATGAAAGTTCAACAATTTTCTTCCATACGCTGTTTGATGCACTGAGAATCATCTTCATATTGTGCCATCCAATTTCTAATAGGGTGAGAGTCAGATAATTTTCCCAGTGAGTTTTTCTGCTCATAAAATGGACTATCTTGCAAGATAATCCAAAACAAAAAAGCAAGGAAATATAAAGCCACAAAAGAAAAGGATATACCTTTATTCTGTTACCACATTCACTGATGAATGGAGTCTTTTACTTGCTTCATTTGCTTTTGCAACAATTGCAAGAGTTACTGTACTACTACAAGGATTAATTCCAACAGACCTGGAATTAGCCTAAGCTGTTTTGCTAAAGTTCTGTATGAAATTGACTCTTGTCCAAGGGCATGAATCATATTGATTAATGATGTTGCTTTTTAATCATGGGTCTGAGGGACGTTAGGAAGATTTGTACCAGCTTCTTGGCACTGTTTATTGAAAACAGCAAGAAAGAAAATTTGCACCTGGTCTCAATGAAATCCTCAGAGGGACCTGCAGGGAGGCTGATTGTGTCTCAGGAATATACCTCTAAATATAAACTTCCCCAGCCGAGCCTCCATGTTGGACTCTGATCTTGAAGAGTTTCCTGTACCCTTTACCATAAATAGCCTTTGATAGGCACATTCCTAATTCAATACTGTTTGTTATATTATACCCTTTTCTTTTAACAAACCATACATGTTGGATTTATTGTCTTCAGAAATGGAGCTTTGTTTGGCCAGGGATGTAGCTCAGTGGAGCCACAACTGCCTGGCAAGCACAACGTCCTGAGTTCAATCCCCGGTGCCAGAAAAAAGAAATGGAGGCTGCTTTAACTCCCTTCTTTAACAGTTCTACAGCTGCGGCTGTACATTTGTGTTCAATATTCCCAGTGGGTCCCATTACCTTCACCCTCATTTCCCGAGAGCTGCACACCTGGACTCTTAGCACATCATTCAGCACTGCGCAGTCTTCTGGGGACCATCCACATTACTCAAGAAACCACAAATCCTTGTATTTCCCTGGACAATTTTTAATATTCTGAGATTACTCTCTTCTTGGAACAACCCTAGGTCCCCAGCAAAATTCGAGAATCTGTCACTTATGTTCCTAACATTTTGCTCAGCAAGTGACTGAAGGACAAGAGATGAAGGACATAAAGCGGTGGTGTCGGAATGCCATTTCTGTGGTGCGGGTCCACCCAGAGTTCTGACGGGGACGGTGTGATAGAGTAACTGTAATGCACGTTTTGAAATCTTCAAAGAACAAGAGGGCTGCACAGCCAAGTAAACCACTAACAGAGTGAGAGGACAACCTACAAAATGGAAAAAAACAATTAGAAGCTAGAGAGAAAGGACTCAGACAAAGGACTAACATCTAAAATATACAAAGAGCTCTAAAGAGTTAGAGAGCCAAATTACATAAAAGACAGAATAGGAAAAAAGGTATTGTAATCCAGTATAGACAATGTATCTAAAAATGTGCCTTAACTTAGTACGATTTTCCTACATGTGTTTTACATTCTTTGGCCACTTAAGGCTGTTTTCAATCTGTATATATGATAACTTTATAAGATCTTATAAATAAATGAATCTGATGCTAAAAAAATAAAATGGGGGAGGGAATTGAAATGTTTTGTGCACACACCAATTTCTTACAGTGAGTGTAATCGATATGTACTGCAATCTTACATAAATAAAAGTAGAAAAAGAAGAGCAAAAGAGAAAGACCCAGAAGTCTGCAGATGGCTGTAGGAAGCAGGGCTGGTCTAGTCTGACAATGTAAGATCCAAACCAGAGACTGAGAAAAGAGGGACAGAGGACAGTTTTGAGGTAGCAAGGAGAACGCCTCCTCCAGGCCCGAGGACAGGAGGGAGTATGAGCCCACTGGAGGGAAATCAGGGTGCAGTTACTGAAGGTGTGTACTGCGCAGGCTGGTGAGTGAGAGCCGCGGGGCTCCGGACTTCATTGGCATCGAGTCCGTGAGTCAGACGCCACCTGGTGGAGCCGCCAGGAACTCTCCCAGTAAGTCCTCCCAGGATTCATCTTCTACCTGGACTCCAACAGATGTTCAACCCATTTCAGGGCAAAGGTAAGTGAACAAATGGCTCTGCGGCACTGACACTACAATAAGGTCACTGTGTATATTGGTGGATGAGTAGTGTCAGGTTAACGGGATGGGTTTTTCTTGGTCAGGAATCAGAAAATAAATAATCAGAACATGGGATTTTTAATTATTCTGGTAGAAGGAGACTAAAGACAGCTCTCTGTCCTCTCCATTGAGAGCCACAGCACCAGACCTGTGCAGGATCCATCTCCTCCCTGCACCTGCTGCTGAGATTTGAAAGGGAATCTTCCTTCCTCCCCTGCGGTGCAGTTATGGTGTGCAGGTGTGGCCGCCAGTGGCTGCTGGTGCAAGAGCAGGGGTCTTAAGCTAGGGGGAGAAGAGGAGCAGCCTTTTCCAAGCCTACACCTCCCTCAAGAGCCGTCCTGGGCCTGTGCGCTCACTCCACTGCCCTGAGCACACTGGCATATTTACCACAGGCTGCTCTTCACCTGTGTGCTGTTCACCCAGTGCCCCCTTTTTACTCAAGATCTCTCTATAAATGAAATAAAGTAGGAAAAAAACAAGGTCATTCTGTGGTACACAATCATTCACAGACTGTATTGAGGCCCCTATAGATGGTAGGTAATCTGCACCACATTAAAGTAGACCAGGGGACAGCTATGAGATGAGGGTCTCCATGGCAGACTGGCTGCAGGGGTAAATTACAAGTAACAACTGAGGGACGAGGGGCAGGGAGCAGTGGTTGGGGAGACACAGGGAGTGGGATGTGGGTTTAGAATGGCAGTACTAAAGACCAAACGTGTACCATTTTATATGTGATCTGCTAGCCTCCCACCAGGGCCTTCAGTTGGAAGTCTTGAGTCCCGTCACTGGTTATGGAACATGTTTGAGGCACAGAATGTGACCACAAAGCCACTTTATCTTGGTTGTGGTTCTTCCACACTTTAATCAGAACAGGTGATCTCCCTTAGCCCAGATGGACACTGGTGCAGATCTTCAGAATTCCATTGTTCCTAAATAATAAAAATGAGTCAGAGCTCCTGCTTGTAATATACAGCTTTAAGCTTATCCAAGAAAGACTGTGCATCCAAGTATCGGTTCCAGGTGAGTTGCCCTATTGAAAATGATCAAATATGGCTTTTTTTTTTTTTTGGTAGAGAAATAGTTGTATAATATGGAGTCTGACTATTTCCTCTTCACATTTTCCTGTACATATTTTAATCCTTTGAATACTTAGGGACATTCATTATCTTACAGAGTCATTTGGATACATGGTGAGTGTGAAGTTTAAACTATGGATACTATATTCATATTTTAGTTCAATTTAGGATTTGTGGAATTTTTAAAGCATAGTTTCAAATTCTTTGACCCTTGAGTCATTTGGAGGTTGGAGTTTGTGGCTCCTCCCTACAAGGATAAGATTGTGAATGCTTTTACCAAGAGAAAATGGTCAAGTGGAGAGATACAACTGCTGAGGGTGGGCCATAAAGGGTCAAGGGTCATGCTGCTCCCACTTTCTTCACTAGGACACTTGTTCTTGGAGCTCTGAGCTGCCCTGCAAGACTTTCTACTACAGAGAGGCTGCCATAGACCAGCCTCATTTACAGGAAGCAACCTACAGCCTTTGTCTCCAACTCTCAGGGCAGGCAGCAGGTTGGGGTGTGAATAAACCAGCTTTGTGAAGGGCTGTATCATATGCCTCGGGAGCCACATAATCCCTGTCACAACTAACTCTGCTGCTATAGCACAAAAACAGCCACAGATGAACCCACATGAATGGCTCTGGTCCAATAACATTCACGTACACAGACAGGGCACAGGCTGTGAAGCTCTGCTTTGCTGACTTCAGCTTTAGCTGATTCTAGGTGTCAGCC
The DNA here is from genome assembly GCA_004026965.1 of Petromus typicus. Lineage (NCBI taxonomy): Eukaryota > Metazoa > Chordata > Mammalia > Rodentia > Petromuridae > Petromus > Petromus typicus. The sequence continues at coordinate 28,983 of PVIR01013910.1, read as the reverse complement.
ATTTGAGCCTCAGGAAGACTGAGAACAAAGGCTGTATAGTTCCCTATGCTCTGTCCACATCTGCGACACAAAAATCCATGAATCTAATGGTTTATGCTTTACTTCCACCATGTGTGAGGTGGCAGGTCACACTATTACAGACAATTAAGTTAGGTAAGACAGGGCTAGGCCCTCAAGCAAGTCAGAGCAAAGGTAAAAATACGTCACAACTTTGGCCAGAGTCACATCATTGGAGGCCAAGCCTCAAGATAAACACAGAATGACCAGACTTAAGACAAATGGTGACATCTGGTCTAATGAGGTCTAGACAAACATACTGATCTCAGTGGGTGACCACGACCTCTGGACTCATCCCTTCCTGAAAAGTTCTTGTTCCTTCCATGTACACTTGCTACATGACTTGCTTCTCCACTGGATCGGTTACCTAGGTGACTATTCTTATCATCTTATTGGCTAAGCACAGCTGCAACCCTTTCAGGCTCCCTTCTGCTTCTCAGGAGCTGTACCTTTCCTCGAGATAAATACTTTCTATTCTTAACCTCCATTGTCCTACAATTCATTCTTCAGTTTTAGAGAACACGAATAGAATGTAGCAGACATCTAACAGGTTGGGAGACATATTTCCCTTATATCACACTTAGAGGTCTTGATATCATTTCCTATATCTACACAGCATAGAGTGCTAGAACAGTACTGTACAAGGTAGGCCGCAAATAAAAACTGGATTGTACCCAGGTACAGAAGCACACTGTGGCAGTACCAGCTATTTGGGAGACTGAGGCAAGAGGGTCATTTGAGCCCAGGAATTCAAGGCCACACTGTGCAATGTAGTGAGACCTCATCTATAAAAAAGTAAAAAGCATTTCTGCTCCACTAAAGCAATAGTGGCAGCAACCTAGTAAAGATCCGACCACAATAGCTTATGGATGACAGCGAGTTTCTAACTCTAATACTAACATAGCAGCTGGAGCTCCGGGACCCGTGGAAGCCAAGGTGTGGCTGATCACGGCTGCACCCACTACCCAGCTGACTTTAACACCCACATGAGATGTATAAGCAGATTGCAAACCAGATCACCATGGAGGGAAGACTGTTCTGTGATGTGTGTGTATGTGAATTCCCCCAGACTGGTCAGTGGTATGGAGAGAAATCAGCATTATTCTTTCAGCATTTAGGAATGATTTACATGATTTAAAAAACACACCAATTGTTAAGAAGTTTAATTGAAACTTTCCTTTGCTGACTCCTGCCTGGAATGTTACTAAAGTTTGTAGAACAGGCCTTCAACACACTGGACAGATCAGAACTGTTGCTGGTACTTTTGAGGGGCTTCCCTGAAACAGGGATGCACATAGGGCCAGCCTCAGGGAGATGCTGTTAGAAGCCAAACCCTTAGAAGAGCAACAAGATGGTTCAGCAAAAGGAAGAAACCATTATGTTGCCGTCAGTAAAGCAATTCACTAATTCTGTTAAGTATTAGAAAGCATTAAATTAGCCAGAAAAAGCTAGGCCTTGCTCTTGTCCCTAGAACTCCTGGAAAAAGACTTCACAAGAATTTGTTTGGCATGGAAGACAGATACTTGTCTGTAGTTAAGGATCTTTCTCAGTGATGTAATCATTTATCTAGGTTGATAGAAAAAGGCAATAACCAGCCTGCATCCAAAGATCGCTTTCTCAAGCACAGACCCCAGGACAGGAGCCTGGGAGCATCTGAGGACACTGTCCAGCTGCTGATGTGTCGTTTTGCTCTGGGGGAGTACAGTATAACATGTGAGACATCCCCAGCCTGATGTGCTACATAGCACTGCTCATTCAGGATGAAGGCAAATCCCAAGAAGAACCTTCAACAGCAGAGCCCAGTTTTGAAGAAGTTCCGATCTGAAGCTTCTACACTGAGCCAGCTCACCTATTGCTCATACTGCCTGCCTTGGTGTTGGCTTGTTTTAACAGACCACAGACACAGCCTGGCTTTGGGCCACACTATCATACTGCTTCGTCAAGACTGCCACGGGGACAGAATACATCCTTGATTTCTGTCAGTAAGATTTGCTAACAAGGACTGTGCAGAATGAGAATTTCTTCAATCCTGAGTGCTGCCACTTTGCGTCTGAAAAAGGCAAAAACTACCTGAGTTCTAACCCCTGCTTCTTAAAAGTAGTTCTCAAGAGTCTGAAAAGTTATTTCTCTTTTTTAAGAGTGATATTTTGCAAAATTTGTAAAAGAAGAGACTTTTGTAAATAAAATTCATTATAAAGTTTTTTTTAAAAGCACACTTTTAAGGTGCCAGAGTAACTGATGTAATGGGCATCAGCAGGGAACTCCTTAGAGCTTTGGTGAGATGTCCAATGAGCTCATTCACCTGGATCCTGGACAAAGAAGTCACTACCGTGAGCCTGAGACGCGGGTCGCAGCATTGCGATTCCTCTTGGAGCAGGGCCAGTAGGTCCTGGGAGGAGCCCTGGGCAGCGCTTTGACATCCCTGCTTGTGACAGAGTGCTGCAGGGCACTTCTATACTTCCACCAAGTGCGCGAATTTCCATCTCAGCTCCATCTGCCCGGATGCCAGGGAGACAGCTGCAGGCTCCTGTATCTGTAACACTGCTTGGTCCCATCCGCAGCCCAGTAGTAAGTCACCCACAGCTCCTGCGGGCTGTTTGTCTGGTCCCTCTGGTTGGGGGTCATGCCAACCTTGGGACTCGGAAGGGTGGAGCTGACACCACACTGAGTTTTGTTTCTCCTGGTTTTCTCATTACAGCCAGATCTACAGAAAGTAGCCGACGAAGGTCCAAAGACTGCTGGAAGAGCCCAGCGTGTCAGAGACAAAAGGGACCAGGGCACATAGGATTGTGTCCACTAACGGCGGGGCTTTAGCTCCTAGGAAGGGAGAAAACAAGCCGATGAGAAGTTTGGGGAGTTTTGAGCAGAAGAATGACATGATGTGGCTGAAGTGCCTTCATCTGAAATATGCTTCCTTAGAGGAAGTATTAGGGCACTGTAAGGGACCGCTGTGGTTGTTGGTACAAGAGCATTTCTGTCGTCATTCACCCTCCTTGCTGTGGCCTTCTCAGACCGATTCTCCGCAGCTCAGGCTGAGCATCTGCGCTCCTGCTCTCCATTTTGTCACGGACACTTTTCCTTCCAAGAGTTTCCTTTCTTTTGACTTGTTTTTGGCGCGTGGCGAGAAGAGTTCTCCCGAGGGCCCTCCTCTGGAGGAGGTGGCCTCGGTGCCTTGGTTCGGGTACCCGAAGGCCTCAGCCCCGAGCGCTGCCGCGTGGACACCGCCTGGCAGAGGTCGCCGCCAGGGTTTCCCGAGTTCGCCAGCCCAGGGCTGGGGACGCCTCGGCCCCTCGTGGGCCTGGGGCTGCCTCCAGCGCCCTCCACTCACCACTTTCTCACCCGCCCTCACCCGCCCCAGGCCGGTGCCCGGGTCTCCGTCCACCTCCGGCCCGTCGTCTCCTTCCTCTCTGCCCTCTCCCGTGGGACCAGCCTCGGTGGGCAGCCCCCCTGTGACACCCCGCCCTTCCCTTTCCTTTCCCTCGCCCCACACGTCCCGCTGTGGCTCGGGCCGACCGCGGGGAATAGCTAGCCGCCTCTCGCGGGCCCCTCCCCTCCCCTCCCCTCCCCTCCGCACACTCTCGCTTGGGGCCTCGGCCCGCCCCCAGTCCCCTCCTGGCGCCTCCTCCCGCCCCTGCGCACCCCCACCTGCCGACCCGGCCCCCGGCCCGGCCCCCGGCCCGCCCCCTTATGGCTGCGGCGCCTCCCGCGCGCCGGGCTCGGCCACTCCGGCGCCTGCTGCCCCGGCCCCGCCACCCCGGCGCTTGGCCGCGGCGCGCACTGCGGAGCCTGCGCGAGTTCGGAGCTCCGGACGCGCTGCCGCCCGACGGTTCCCGGAGCACGCCCACCCGCGGCCCTGCGATGCGGCCGGCTGGGCTGCCTCTGCGGCTGCTGCTGCGGCTGCTGCTGCCCACGGTCTGGAGCGGAGGTGAGGATCCGCGCGGAGCTGCGGCCGCCGGTGCTGGGCAGCTCACGAGCCCCGAGTGGGCGTCCGGACGGCGGGCGCCGCGGAGGGGATCTAGCTGGAGGCCGCGGCCGAGAGCCAAGTAGGACCCGGGTCTGGTCGGGGACGAACCGAGAACTTTCCCCTGGACAGTGTTGTGTGGTTGGGCCGCGCTCCGGCTGGATTTCGGGACCCGGCGGGCCCGGCTTCCCGAGGGCCCGGAGCTCAGGGAAGGAGCTGGGGTCGCGTTCGGGTGTCGCGATGGCCAGGCTGGGAAGGACGCCCGGAGGCTGCTCCTACCAGCCCCGCGCGGTGTTGGCATCGGCTTCGGGGCGCGGGCCGGGAAGGTGCGTCCCTTTCGTTTCTTGGAGCCACGCAGACTCCCTTGTGCTTGCGCAGCGTCTAGGCTTTATCTCTAGTCCGCAGGGTTGTCAGGGGCATTTACTTGCCGGACATCGGGTTGACAAGCGAAGGCGAGGAGGGCAGGTTCCATTCCGCACCGACAGTTCCTTTGAAGGGGGCTGACAAGGTGCAGGGATGGGAGCTGGTGCATTTCGCTCCGCTGAAGAAACTCACCAGGCTTTGCCCAGAAGAAAAACAAACAGGAGGTGAAGGGAGGGCTAAATAAAAACAGGGCAGGTAGTTACCCTTCTCTAAAGGTCTCTGTTTACTTTCAGCGTGTGGTTTCTGTTGCTTTTGGTCATGAACTCAGTTGACTAACACTTGCCTTGTGTACTGTAAGATGTTTTTTAAGAATGCCTGAAAAGTTCGTTTATATTCAAGCAACTTACTTTATTTTCTTCGAGATTTTCCTTTGGAAACTAAGTTGCTCAAATGAGGAATTCTTAAACATCCATTCTCCTTGTGCACGTTAACTTACATAAGCAATTTATAATTTGAAGCAACATAGCAATTTGAAAAAATATGGAGCCAAAATTATTCTGTTTTCCACCCCATCCGTCATCAGCAAATCCTTAAAAATCCTTCAGTGTTTCTGCCAGATCCATTTCTCATAATCTGGTGCAAATCTGGTCTATTTTGCCACCAGTGATGGCTGTTCATAGTCTTGGAGAGAGTGAATGTGTTAACACAATGGGAACTATATTTTAAGATGTTTAAAATTTGCATGTTTCTATTTTCTAAGCTTTTAAAAAGCAGTCATCAAGAACTTTTGTAACTGAAAGGAGTTTTAGATAGGTAGTCATAAGTCTTAAAAATCCACCTGCAAAAGAAAAAGGTTTTCCGATTTTTTTCTCTTTTGCTTTTTATCTTGAAATGTGCCTGTGTCCCATCTTAGTTTGTGAAAGTCGTACAGAATAAAATTTCATTTTCGCAGTGCTCAGATTGAACCCAGGGCCTCTTCTTGCTTGTCAGGCAAATGTTCGACCACTGAACCTATACCCTCAGCCCCTGGATAGGAATCTTACCAGCAGAATTAAAACAGAGATGAGTGTTATAGAAAGAGATTGAAAAGAGAAATAAGACTTTGTTTAGTTTTGAACTTTTCGTATTTAATACTATGGGGCTGAGTGGTGGTTTGCTGACTGAATAGTAGAGATAGGGTGTGAGTATGTGTAGAATCTACATTGTAGACAGGTAAGTAGTTAAACTTTAAGCATCACTTTAACCCAGAAATTTTTTCCATCGCCAGCATTCACAGAAACACCACCTCACAAAGACAGACCCACGCAGGAGGGAAACTGCTTCAGCGGGTTCATTTCGAAACTTTCCAACTCTACCTCTTGGCTGGGTCTGATGGGGGCGCCAGCGAGCAGCAAATGAAAACCACGGTTTGAAAGAGGACCAGGGAGGACAGAGGAGGAAAAACAGGAAAGTGGATTAAAGTCAAGGCATTGTGAGATTTATCTCATGATGAAGCTGTGACCCCATAAGCAAACGGAGCTTTAAAAATAGTTAAGATTAACATTTCTCTTCCACATTGATACTGTATCATGTGTTTCAGAATCTTGTAAACATTTTCTAGAGAGAAGTTTGGGCTGTTACTTGTGAGCTTTATATTACAGTGGACTCAAAAACCCTTCGGGTGGCACAGAACTGTAGTCCTAGCACTCTGGAAGGCTGAGGCAGGAGAAATGGAAATTTCAACTCTGTGTAAGTGACTTAGCAAGATTCTGTCTCAAAAAATAGAAAAAGAAGGCTAAAGATTTAGCTGAAGTGGTACCACACCTATCTTGGAGGCATAAGGGCCCGAGTTTGATCCTCCATTAATGCAAAATAAATAAATAAATAAAAATAAAAAGGGTGCTGGGATGTAGCTCAGTGCGAAGATTCTGGGTTCAATCCCAGGTACAATACAACAAAACACAACACATTTTCGGTGACTCAAAATGAAAAGCTTAAAAAGGAAAAGGGTTGAAGGTTGAGGATGTAGGCCCAGCATCAATTCTGAGTGCCCTGAGGGTTAGGGAGACAGAACAAATTTTGGAAATAAGGAGATTTCTTTTTTTCCTTTTTGAGGCAAGTTTGTGCTATGCACCCCAGTCTGGCTTTGAATTTGCAATCCTTCTGCCTCAACCATCCAAGTGCTGGGCCACAGGTCTGAGCCATCGTACCAAGCCTGCAGGGCATATTTTAAAGAATAAATGAGCTTTTATAAGTTATTCTGACCCATTTTTTAAAATGTTGAAATGACACCGTTATTTTTAAAATTAACAATAATTTAAATTTTTAAGTCTTGGTGAGTTTTGTTTTGTTTTGATCCTGAGGGTCAAATACCAGTCTTCATGAACGCCAGCTGAGCCTTTAGCACAGAGCCGCATCCCATCCCTAATCTTATGTTTTTGCAGTAATTTCCAGACATTCCTGGAAGAAGGGCCAGTGGGTTACTAGTGCTGCTGATGGGAACAGGCTGCCAGGTAGAAAAGCTGCATTGCATGAGACCTTGAACACACGTGTCCCAGCCACTTCCCACATCCTTGCTGGGTGAGTTTTGAAAGTGACTCTGATTGTGTCGCCCGTTACACAGCCTTCAGTTGCCTCCCTTTCCTTCCTCGGTTTTGCCAAGACTCACCGGGTCCCCCTTCCCTCTTTGACTTACTTCCAGTCATTATCCCCTCTCTTGCCACTCGAGCCACCTGCATGTCCTCACGCTAGTGCCTGGGTTCCTGCGGCAGGAATCCCTGGCCCGTCCTGGCTCCCTTGGATCTCAGCTCAAATGTCTTGCCGAGCGCACTCCTACCCTTGGCCCTGCCACAGCCACCGCTGTCCCCATCATCAGGGCCACTTTCCTGGCTTCGCGGGACAGGTTGGCTCCTCCTCTTTTCTCTCACGGCCTCTCCTCTACCACCCCTCCCTGTCCTGGGCCCCTGCACATCTCTTCCAGGCTTCTTCGCCTTCTCTCTTCCTGCTGGCTTCTCCAGAATCAGAACTGCTGCCCCACACTCTTCTGGAGGCTTTGTGGCCTGACTGATAGAAAATGTTCCTCTTTTTTTCTTTGGAGCATCCCAGAGATTTCATTGCTAGAGAAGTTAGGACATTAAATGAAGTTCAATTTTGGGATGACGCTGTCCCTAAACATTTTTATACTCCTTAACAAAGAAAGAAAGGCAAAAGCTCTTGTGAAGGGTATGAAAAGTACACTTTTAACATTTCCTAGGCGAGAGGTGAGATGCCCTGAGTGCCTTGACTTTGACCTGTGGCCACTGGTTTAATCTTAACCCGAAGCACATGGCTCTGGTTGGTATGCAACGCTGCAAAGGAGACTAATTAATACAAACACTTCAGAAAAAGAGAGCTCCCGGTGCACACTGCAGTGAAAGCACTGGCTGCTCCGACCTCTGTGGGCCTCGGGTGGGCATTCACTCTCAGCACTCCCGTTTATTTTTGGTCCAGGGGGACATTTCATAGAGCTGTCGAAAAAGATGAAATTAGCTACTGGCACAAGGAAAATGCTGGGAAAATATTAGCTATGATGATCTCCTCCATGCTTCTGAAGTCAGATTTGGGAGTAATCCTTTTTCCCAAACAGAAGCACTCGAGGCTTGATTTCCTAGGAGCTTGGGCAGTGGGCAGTGGGCAGTTCCTGGCAATCCCTCCCCTCCATTTCCCTCACCCTGCCGCTGCCTCTGCTATCCTCTGGGGACAGTATGGAAATGAAGTCAATGCCTGCTCCACTCTTCCCACATCACGACTCCAAAGTGGCTGTGGGTTTTGTCTTGTTCTTGTGTTTGTTTTGGTTTTGGCTCTGCGTGTTGGCATCCAGGTCATCTCTTTCCTTTTACCAGCTCCATCTAGGTTTTCCAAATGAAGTCTTTTGGTCATAGCAGAGAGAAAATGAGCATTGTGCTGTGCGAGTGTGCACGGGGAGCTTGCAGGACCAGGAGGGCCGTGAGCCTCAAGGCACACCTGGTGGCAGTGCACCCTTGGGGACATGGGCAGAGCCCAGTCTCCTCTCCCTGCATGCAGGACACTTGCTAACCTCTGTCTGGAGATAAACCTGTCTCCTGTCTTCACTCCTTCCCTTCCTGCCCTCCTGCCTGCAGCCCCACAGCTGACACTGCAGCCTGGCTGGGTGCAGTATCTCGTGAGAATCTGCAGTCCCTTTGGGAGAACAGGAATACTATGTATCTGCCAGCCCGCACTTTCTGTCTAAACTGTCGCTGTTGTACTGGTGGGAGGTTTGTTTGTTTATTTCACTTTTTTTGACATAGGGTCTCTCTCTCAATGGAGGCTGGCATTGAATTCACAATGACTTCTGCCTCAGCCTCCCAAGTATTGTGATTAGAGGCACTAGCATCATGCCCAGCATGGGTGGGAAGTTCTTAACCAGAATATGGTCCAGTTCTTTCTGTGTCCCATGACCCATGGCTTGACCCCAACAGGACCTTGAGCAGCCCGATTCTCCCTTCTGGGTCCCATGGGGTGGCAGGAGCCAGAGAGAGCGGTGCCTGTGACCCTCTGACTCTCTGCAGGTCACATCTGCAGGCTGGAGTGTTTTAAAGTGATGAAGAAAGAAATGACGATCATGTCTTCCACATTTCGCTGTGAAACCTCCATTCGATTCTGCAGGGTGTTATTTCTTCCTTTTTGCCTATTTACTTCACTCACCATCCGTGCTTGTTCCACCTAATGGTAAAATGGATTTCCCATGAATCTTGAGGGTGGGAGGGCAGGAGAGGGGACAGCAGGAGAGAGAAAAGAGTATAGATGTTTTGGTTTTATGTTTAGAGCAAGGCCATGAGAAGTTTTACTTCAAAAGCTAAGACTATCTGAGAGCTCAGCTTGGGGAAAATCCATTTTTACCTCATAACCTCAAAGCGTGGATTTTGCGGCAGTCCATTGTATGCTTGTGTGTTCCTCTTCTTTCTCAGTCAAGGTCTTCTAGAAGTTTTCAGTTGGTCTCCTCACAGGTCCAGCTTCTGTGCAGTGGGTCAGGCAGGGCCCAGTGAGGTGTGACTGACACTGTTCGTGTCCTGCCCAGCCTTTCCCAGCAGAGTCTGTCCTGGGCACTCAGGTCTCATTGAAATGGAATCAGGCACATGTTTTCTGATGGAGCCCCTTACTCTGGAAATTTTTTCTGTGGGGCTCTGGATACCTCAGCGTTGGAGGACAGTGTTAAAATTTGCCTGTACTGAGGTTTCCCCATTAGACACACAAAGGAAAGCCTTGTTTATTTTGGTGAAGAGATTGTTTTGCTATCTTAAGCCTTAGGGGCTTTTGTTTAAGCTGTTAAAAGTGGCTAGACTTCACCAGAGTTCAGAACTGGCTGGCTTCTGATTTCAGAGGGAGACTTGGACCCTCTGAAGTTGTTCTCTGGGTTTCCTTGTGGAGGGAGCTCTGGGGAGGGATGAGACTCCCTGCGCCCCGGCATGGCTTTATCCTTACCGGAAATGTGCTTTGCCACTGGTTCAGTGAGTGGAAGCTGCTCCCACACAGGAAGTGAGACCCGCCCTGAGCCTTTTGACTTCTGGCACGAGATTTCCGTGGCTGTAAACAATATTCTGTGAAAGTTTTGGAACGAAAAAAAAAAAAAAAAAGAAAGAAAGGGGGTGAAAGAAGCTCATTAAATTTGGCATTAATTAAGAAACATAAACATTTTGGGAAATCAAAGGCTTCAGTCCTGGGTTTTTTGTTTTTTTTTTTTGTTTGTTTTTTTGAGACAGGGTCTCGGTTTGTGGTTCAAGCTGGCTCTGAGATCATCCTCAAACTCACATCATAGCAATCCTCCTGCCTCTGCCTCCTGAGTGCTGGGATTACAGGCGTGAGCCACCACACCTGGCACTGTGGTATGTGGTACTGGTTGCTCCTGGGCGTGAGTCTGCACACCCAGTATGGTATGTGGTTACCGGGGAATCGAACCCGGGCTCTTGCACTTGCAAGACAGGCGCCGGAACCACTGAGCTAACTTCCTAGCCCTTCAGTCCTGTTTTGATATTAATTTGCAGAGACAACTGGAAAGTGGTGTTTCACTTTTCCAAGATCCGGAGGCCCCATTGGTCAGACCTGAAGAGGAGTGGAGGGGTGGGACCCCTTCTCACAGTGAGGTCCTGTACACCGTGTTGTGAGCCCTGCCCTGGTTCTGGATGTGAACAGTGTTAGGTGTCAGCGTGAAATGGGACAGAGACTGAGTGCAGAGTGTGTCTTTGAACAGAGGTCTCTGGGCCTCCAGGGACATGTCCCCTCCAGCTCCACCTGGAGCAAAAGGGTGGTCTACAGAACTGTCCTTCTGAAAATACCATATTGCCCAACAGTGTATAAGCTCCTGTCAAATTGGCTAGAAGCAGGGATTCCTGGGTTCTGGGGCATAGATGCAGCCTTTCTGGGGTCGATGGAGTGGGCATGGCCTCAGAGGACAGAATCTTCAGGCTCCAGGGAGAATGAATTTTTTGGAAGGGGAAATTGAGACTCAAACTCCAGATGTCCTGAATTTGAGGCAAGTGCTCTACCCACCAAGACTCTGAGGACAGGATGTGCTGGCCTCTGCCACATGGGCACCACTGCGGTCCTGCTGGGCTGATTCACATACATGTGGCTGCCTTCAGTCTGTTCCACCCTTGGCATCAGCTGGTGCTCAGGACCTGGATCCACACAGATAGCAGTGCGTGGGACTGTGAGCAGCCCACCTGAGCTGGTCACGTCACTTAACACTTGTGGGTCTCGGGGAGTGGGGACCACAACACTCCTTTAACAGGATGAGAGAGGAAGGAGTGTGGACAGGGGCTGGGCCTGTGCCTTTTTCCCTGTGGAAGACAAGAATATCCTGATGTCCCTCAACTTAGATGGAGTTCTTGCAAAAACTAAATCAATCATGCATTGAAATATTACCAAGATGAGGGCCGGGGATTTGGCTTAGTGGTTCCGGCGCCTGTCTTGCAAGCGCAAGGGCCTGGGTTCAATCCCCGGTAACCACATACCATACTGGGCATGGAGACTCACCCCAGCAGCAGCCAGTACCACATACCTCAGTGCCGGATGTGGTGGCTCACGCCTGTAATCCCAGCATTCGGGAGGCAGAGGCAGGAGGATTGCTGTGACGTGAGTCTGAGGCTGAGCTCAGGGCCAGCCTGAACTACAAAGCGAGACCCTGTCTCAGAAAACCTAAAAAAATAAAGAAAGAAAGAAATATTACCAAGATGAACACAGGGCTCGTGGAATGGCAGCTCCTCCTAAAGGATGGTCACGCTGCCTCTCTTTGTCCTGTGAGAAACCAACATTCGGAGATAGAACAGGTTTCTAGCCAGTGCGCATGTGCATCCCTTTCCCCTCAAGTTGAATGGGAAGTGCTGTCTCCCGGTTTTGGAAAGAGGTTGTGTGCATTTGGTGACAGTTCTTCTTTGAGCGTTTGATATAATTCTTCAGTGGAGCCATTGGGGCCAGTCTCGGAGGAGTTTTTAATTTATAGGGTCAGAGATTTAGCTCAGTGGTTCTGGTGCCTGTCTTGCAAGCTCAAGGACCCGGGTTCGATCCCCAGTTAACCACATACAATACTGGGTGTGGAGACTCATGTCCAACAGCAGTCAGTACCACATACCACAGTGCCTATAATCCCAGCACTCAGGAGGCAGAGGCAGGAGGATTGCTGTGATGTGAGTTTGAGGCTGAACTCAGGGCCAGCTTGAATTACAAAGTGAGACCCTGTCTCAAAAAAAAAAAAAAAGTTATAGAGTTATTGAAATTATCTATTTCGTATTAAGTTGTGGTATTTTTTGTTTTTGTAGGCAATAGTTCATTTCCTCTATGTTGCTAGATTTGTGTGTAGAGTTATTCATAGTATTTAGTGTGTGTGTGTGTGTGTTGCTGAGAACAGAACCCAGGGTCTTCTCACTGAGCCCTTTTTAATTTTTTAATTCTGAGACAGGCCTTGCTAGGTCTCTAAATTGCCCAGGCTGGGGTTAAACTTTCAGTCTTCCTGCCTCAGCCTCCCAGAGTACCAGGGTTACAGGTGTGCACCCCCACCCCAGTCACTGAGTATCCTTGGGATGTCTGCAGTCTTGCATGGTAGCTCCATTTCATTCTTGATATTGGTAATGTCTGTCTTCTCATTTTCTTGTCAGTCTTGCCAGACACCTGTCAATTGTACTGATTAGCTATGTTTCACTGGTTCTCTACTGTTTTCAATTTCATGTCTTATATTTGTTTTGTTCCTTCTACTTGTTTTGTGTTTGTTTTCCTCTTTTTATATGCTCTGAGCTTAGATAAATGATCTGAGATTTCATGTCTTCATTAATGTATTCATTTAGTACTGTAGCTTTTCCCCTTAACACTACATTAGTCATGTGCCACACATTTTGATTTGTGTTATTGTTAATTTTATTCAGCTCAATGTATTTTTAAAAATTTCACCCATAGACTTCAATTCATAGATTATTTAGAAGTTTAGTTTACCAATAATCTGTAAAATATCATGTTATCATTCTGTGATTAATTTCTAGTTATCACCATTATGACTAGGTAATACAAAGTATATGTTTTCATGTCTTTTGAATTTGTTAAGATTTGCTTTTGACCCAAGGCACTGCTTATTTCTGTTTGTTTCTTGTGATCATTTGGAAAGAAGGAATATTCCATGTTGGTGGGTGGTGTGTTCTATAAATGTAGATTATTTTTGCTAGCTGCATTGTTGAGTTTTCCCATGTCCTTGATTCTTTTCTAATTATTCTTTGATTGTAGGGAAAGAGTGGTTACAGTCTCCAGCTGTAGTTGTTAATTTGTGTGCTTATTTCAGTTCTTTCCGATTTTGCTTACATATTTTGCAGTTTTTTGTTTGAGCCAATGGTTATTTAGGATTTCTGTGTCTTCTTGATGGACTGCCTCTTTGATCCTTATGTAATGTATCTCTGAAATCTGCTTTATCTGATAATAATGTTTAATGAGTAAATGGTGCATCTTTTTCTATCCTTTTGCTTTTGGTTTGCCTTTATAATTATATTTAGAGCGAATTTCTGAAAAAAATCAGAAAGATAGCTGGGTCATGCTTTTAAATCTACTTTGCCAATCTGTCTTAGTAGATGTGTTTAGATTATTACATTTAATGCATTTGCTGTTATGTTAGGTTTTAGTATTTTATCATTTTAAATGAAATATAGAATCCCACCTCCTTTTAATTCTCTTTATCCCCTATTTATTATGTAACTGTCGTCAATATTTTATATTCTAATATAGAACCACATCAGTACTATAATGTTATTCAACCATCAGATGTAATTTAGAAAACTCAAGAGGAACTTCTCTTGATTATTAATATTTTAGCAGTTTTCCTTCTTTCCTGTTACTTCATATTTCATCTTTTTGTTGCTTCTCATCTGTTTAGACAGTTTCCTTCATCTCTTCATTTTGGGGGGAAGAGGATGGGCTTTTGAGGTAGAATCCCTCTCTTAGTCTGGAGCTCCCGTGAGTGCGCTGTGTAGCTCAGGCTGCCCGTGAACTTTTTGATCCTCCTGCCTCATCCTCTCAACTGCTGAGATTACAGACATGCACCACCACACACACCTGGCTCATCTGTTACTGGATTTTTTTGGCATTTCTGGAACATTTGGAGTTGACGTTTATTTCATTTTAGCACTGGAGAAACACTATATCCCTCTGCTTTCTGTCCTTTGTGGTTTCTAAGGAGAAATTCACCACCATTCAGTTGCTTTTTCCGTGTGGGTCACATGTCATTTACTCTCAGGGCTTGCAAAGTGCTTTCTTTGTCTTTAATTTTCAGAAGTTGAATGATATATCTTGGTGTTTGGAGGACTTTCTCTATTTGAGATTGCTTCAGATTCTTTTTTTTTTAAGTTTTTTGAGACAGTGTCTCGCTTTATGGGTCAGGCTGGTCCTGAACTCAGCCTTGAACTCAGCAATTCTCCTGCCTCTGCCTTCTGAGTGCTGGGATTACAGGTGTGAGCCATCACACCTGGCACTGTGGTATGTGGTACTGATTGCTGGTGGGCATGAGTCACCATGCCCGATGTTATTGTATGTGGTTCTGGGGAGTGAACCCGGGTCCTTGTGTTTGCAAGGCAGGCGCCGAGCCACTGAGCTAAATCCTCAGCCCATGCTTCAGATTCTTGAGCCTGTGATTATGTCTTGACAGATGTTGGAGATGTCCAGCCATTATTTCTTCAGATGCTCTTTAGCCCTGGTCACTTCTTCTTCCTCTAGGACAACAGTAAAAGATCTGTTAGAGCTTTAGGAATAGCCCCGCAGGCCCCAGAAACTATCTAATTGGCTGTTTGTTGTCTGGTCTCTTTTCTCTTCTTTGTTCACGTTAGATACTTTTCTATTTCTATTTTCCAGTACACAGACTTCTTCCTGTTGAGCCTCCTTCTTGTGTGGAACTCATGCAGTGAGATCTTTATTTTGGTTATTATATTTTTCAGTTCCAGAATTCCCATCTGGTTCTTATATCTTCTGTTTATTTACTGAGACTTTCTGCTTCTTTGCTTAGGCTTTCTATTTTCACGTGTGTTTCAAGCACGTTGATGACTACTCCTTGCAGAATTTTTATGATTGCATCTTGAAAGGCTTTTTCACGTAATTCTATCATCTCAGTGTTGGTATTTTGTTTACTTTGAGATAGGAATTTTTATTAAAATCTAGATGTGTGGGGTATTATGTTACAAGCCTCTGGATCTTATTTATATCTCTTTTCCCTGGACTTCCTCTGAAATTCTCTGGCTGGAGCAGGTCTCCTGCCCTGGTACTGCCTGGTGGGATACAGGTCTGCATCTTCCCATGGGCGGCTGAACCCTTCGATCCCCCATGTCTTCCTTGATGGGAAGATGATAATCATCTCTTACTTGTTCCATCTGACACTGGGAAGGGAAGGGTGGCCCTGCAAGTGTGCTTTCTGGCCTCTGTGCTATGGCCACCCCGGCATAGAACAAGGGGTGCTTCCTTATTATTTAATGCATATATATATATATATAACGTAACATTCACTGCCCAATTAGTGTTTATAAGCGCAGTTGAGAGGAATTAAATATGGCTGTAATGTTATGCAGCCATCACCACCATCCATTTCATCCTGTACCCATTAGGTAACTACTCCTGTCGGTCTCCACACACGCTCTGGCAACCACCATACTACTTTCTGTCTGATTATTTTGACAATTTTAAAGTTTGTTTTAGCCAGGCACGGTAGTGCACATCTGGAAGTACATGCTAATACTCTGGAAAGAGGATTGCAAATTTGAGCCCAGCCTGTCCACCTTTCCAATTTAACACAATTCTGTCTCAAAATTTTATATAGAGAGCTGGGTGTGGTGGCTCATGCCTGTAATCCTAGCACTCAGGAGGCAGAGGCAGAAGGATTATTGTGAGTTCAGAGCTTGCCTGGGCTACATAGAGAGCTCAGGGCCAACCTGAACTATAAAAGTAAGACTGTCTCAAAAAAAAAATTATAGAGGGGGCTAGGGATATAGCTCAGTGCAAAGGCTCTGGGTTCAATCCCCAGCGTCCCTGAAAGTTCTTTTGCTATGTAATATTCAGCTTGTTTAAGTCTGCTTAGGGGGAAAAACAGAAGAGCCCAGCTACTCTGTTTTGAGACAATTTAGAGAATTCTTATCTTCCATCAATGAGGAAGCACTTTAAAAAACTGCTCATGAATATGAAGGGTTTGGCTTCTAGAGAAGCCACATTTGATGAGAAAATACCTTTTTTCTTTAAAGAATGGCTTTTTAGCCATAGGAACTCAGGAGTCAGTGGGATGCAGGGCATCATGATGAAGGAGTTAGACTTGGAAACTGAGAGTCTCTCCTGGGTCTTGTGAAGCCACATCTGGACTTTGGAGAGGTATCAACCCCAGACCTCTGGAGGGAAATGCTGTTCGATGACCCTGGCCAGAAAGTGTTGCTGTGGAGCCTTTCTGTGACATTTGGCATTCTGCCAAAGGAGAAGGAGAAGGAAACCCATGGTTAAGTCAACACCGTATGTTTGTATTTCACATCAAGGGGCTCAGTCAGCATAATTGGTTCCATATGTCTGGTCTCGCCTGTCTAGGCATGACTAGTTGCAGCTTGGAAACCAGACAGATCAGGTGTTTCCACAGTGGAAACAATCATTGCCGTTCACTACATGTCTGTGCCTGCTGGACACTGCTCGGTGTTTTACCTGCAGTGTTTGGCTCCCATCTCTGAGAGGAGAAGGTGTGAGCTATCTTTCTATTCAGTGAGGGGACTGACTGAATGGACAGATGATTTACACATGGGCATGTGCGGCTGAGCGGGGCTGAATGCTGTCCCCGTGACTCCAGAGTCCTGTTCTCATCTTCTCCCGCTGCAGCCCACATCTCTCAAGGCACAGGCAGGTGAACCAGGGCCTTCTGGACCCATGGGACAGCACCCTCAAAGTAGGGCAATTTGTGCTTCCACCTCCATTCTATATAGCAGGATCTGCCGTGGATGCACATTAGAATTACTGAGGAGATTTTTAAAAATCCTAGGACCCAAGTTATATTCCAAACCAATGAACTCAGTCTCTGGGTGAGACTCAAGCATCAGGCCTACCAGCCTTTTCCATAAGAGTGTGCAGGGCTTGAGGGCATGGTAGGAGAGTTGGAAGAGGCTGACATAGCATTCCGACCTTGTTCTACAGTGCCCTTTCCAGTTGTGTCTGCACTCATTCCTCCAGCGGGAGCATGAGCATTACAGGCTGCTTGGAAAGCTTCTTTTGCAAAACACTTCTGCCATAAAAAAGCCAAGTACTCACGTCAAAAAGTCAGGGTCAGTGCTGGGGGCAACAGTGGGGCTTTTGCTGAAAAATGTGCTCAAGGCCAAGGAGAGGGGCGCATTCACTTAATTATTTTTTATTTTACTTAGAGCCAAAAGGAATGCGTTGGGTCCAGGGCAGCAACGTGGTCACCCGGATAAGCCTGTGTCCTGCTTAGAGGTCCAAGCATCTTTAGACACTCCCAGCCACGGCTCAGGGAGGTTGGCTAGCTTTCCTGGTATGCTGGGGTCTGTTTGTCTCTCTGGAGCTACTCTTGGCCTGAACTAAACGTAGGGAGGCTGACCTGTGTCCTAGAATTCCACCGTGAGCTCCATGGAACTCGCTCTGGCTGGTTTCACTGGCCATGCAATCAGTGTCTGTCTGAAATTCAGGTGTAAATTGATGTCCTGCTTTTTACCCAGCAGGGTAAAAAGTGCCGGCTGGGGCCTGAGTGCTGAGTCTGACCTGTCAAAGCGTGCATGATGGGCCATTTCACTTCCTTTCTGCTCTCACTGGGACTTTCTGTGCGGCACTGCCGCTGGGACCTCCTGGACCATGTGTGGCCCTAACCACTCATTCTCCTTTGCCCTCAGCCCCAGTCATGTTCTCTCCAGCTTTGACTCAAGGTCAGGATCTTCCCTTGCAGAGCACTGTCCCTGTATACATGGACAGTGGTCCCTTTCTTCCCATAGATGGCATTGCCTTTGTCCAAGCGGCCAGCGGTCGTTTGTTAACAATGAAATTAATGATTACCAGGTACCACTTAGCACTGGTCTGTCAGGTCCAGTTTTTTTTTTTTTTTTAGGTTTTTTTTGAGACAGGGTCTCCCTTTGTGGTTCAGGCTGGCCCTGAGCTCAGCCTCAAACTCACATCACAGCAATTCTCCTGCCTCTGCCTCCCGAGTGCTGGGATTACAGGCGTGAGCCACCACGCCCGGTACTGTGGTATGTGGTACTGGTTTCTGCTGGGCGTGAGTCTCCACACCCAGTATTGTATGTGGATACTGGGGAATCGAACCCAGGCCCTTGCGCTTACAAGACAGGCGCCGGAATCGCTGAGCTAACTCCCCAGCCCTGTCAGGTCCAGTTTTTAGCTGAGGGTTACGTGTTTCCTCTCAGTAAGGGTCACTACTTCTCTTGAGAGAAGCCTTTGTATAAATTCACTAGAGAAGCCTTTGTATAAATTCAAACTATACCAAGTGGAACATTTTTGTTCTTGTCCCTGACTTGGGTAGCAAGGAAGCCACCTAGGAGCACAATTCAAAAATGTCTACCTCAGGTGCATGTGGAATGGTTGGTAAGACATCTGGGGTTTAGCCCTCCCTCCTGGGTAGTCCAAGAGGACGCAGACCTGTGTGAAAACTACAATTGCATCCCAACCACAGTGGAGCCAGTGTTCAAATCCCACCCCCGGCAGGACCAGCCGGAAACCTCTGCTGCCCGGGCAGCACGCACTGTCCTGGCTTCCTGTTGACACTTCACATGCCCACATGTGCTCTGCGCAGTGGGGAGCAGTCTCCCAGCTGTACCCCTCTGGGTCCTCCGTCGTGCAGCTGCCTTTGAGTCTCCTGACTCTGAGACTGAACTTCTGAGAGCTGGGCTGAGCAAGAGCACAACTTGGGACCCTGGCGACTCACTCTTCTCGGTCCTTGGGCCGCCCTGTCCTCCCAGTTCTGTTCCATGGGATTATGAAGCAGGCTGGTGGGACACAGCACCTAGGGTGGGGACCACAGGACAGGCCCCCCAGTTGGCAGACCCTCACCCTGCTGCAGGGCTGCCGGGGCAAGCTTCTCCCTAGATGACCGTTGATCGTGTCTTCTCTCCCAGTGCTGGGCACTGGAGGAAAGTGATGGGGGCAAAACCCCCAACTTTCAGAAGCTGAGGTGTGAATCTAGTCAGTGGCTGAATGGTAACTGCAAATGAGAAGCGCATGGTGGAGGTGGTCCCCCGCCCGACTCGAACTGGTGGGACTGGATGGCCTCTCAGTTGGCAACTGCAGCTGCTGAAGCACTGGGCAGCCTCTCTTGGGCTTGCATGAACCATAGTTTGTGTACCCAAATCGGTATTTAAATCTGTGTATCTGATTTATTTCACTTATGATTGTGGTCTCAAGGCGCATCCATTTACCTAGAAATACCTAAAATTTACCTTTCTTTGTGACAGAGTAGTACTCCATTGTATTAAAAAATACATTTTCTTTATCCATTCATCAGTTGATGGGCTGTTTCCAAGATTTATCACTTACAAATTATATTCTATAAACATTAATGTGCATATATTGCTATGGTGTGATGCCTTTAATTCTTTGAAGAAGATACCAAGAGGGGAATAGTCGAGTGGAACGGTATCTCTAATTTTACATTATACTGCTTTCCACAGTGGTTGCACCAATCTACACTCTTACCAACAGTGGAGAAGAGTTCCTTTTTTCCCATAGCCCCACCATAACATCATAACGAATGGACAAAACCTGAAAGATTTCACTCTAAAATCAGGAACAAGGAAGAAGTTAAGCTATCATCATTTGCAGATGACATGATACTCTATGTGGAAGATCCCCCCAAATCCTGCCACAGCATTTGTTATTGATTGGCTTCTTGATAATAGCCATTCTGTTGGCTATTATCTGTTGTTGTTTTAATTTTCATGTTATGAATGACCAGTGATGCTGGACATTTTTCATATGTTTATTTGGGATTTCTGTTTCTTCATCTGTGAAGTGCCTATTTATTCCAGGATTGGGTCAAATTTGAGGAGTCTTGTTACTTTGAGATCTTTATATGTCCTTTGTCTGAGGAACAGCTGGCAGAATTTTTTCCTACCCTGAAGATTGTCTCTCCACTCTGCTGATGATTTCTTTTGCTGTGCAAAAGCTTTTTTAATAAGGTAAGATCCCAGTTGTTAATTCTTTGTAGTAGCTCCCCTATGATTGCAGTTTTGCCCATGAAATCTTTGTCTACACCTGTGTCTCCAAGAGTTCTACCTATTCTATCTTCCAGCAGATTTAGTGTTTCTGTTTTAATATTTACATTGATCCATTTCAGTTTTAGCTTAGTGCATGGTAAGAGATATGGGTCTAATTTTAGTCTTCGGCATGTGGAAAGCCAGTTTTTTCCAGCATCATTTATTTATTAGACTATTTTCTTCTAGTGAAGGTGTTTGTTTCCTTTATCAATGATGAAGTGGATGATTATTTGTGGAGTTGTTTCTGCATCTTCTAATCTGTTCCACTGATCCTCAGGTCTGTTTTTTTTTTTTTTTCCAGTACCATGCTGGGTTTTTTGCTGTAGCTTTGTAGTATAATTTCAGGTCAGGAACTGTGATGCTCCTTGCTTTGCCTTTGTTGCCTTAAATTGCTTTTGCTATTCTCAGTTTCTTCTGGTTACAAATGAATTTTGCAATTGTTTTCTCTAATTCTATGAGGTATACTATTGGTATTTTGATTGAGATTGCATTGAATCTGTATAAAAATATTGGGAGTGTGGCCATTTTCACTATCTCGATTCTTCCTATTGATTCTTTGGAACAAGGGAAATCTTTCCATTTTTTGATATCTTTTTCGATCTCCTTTTTCAGAGTATTATAGTTTCAGAATGTGAAGATCTTTTACTTCCTTCATTACATTGATTCCTAAATATTTCCTTTTTTTTTGGATACTATTGTGAAAAGTATGATTTCTCTAATTTCTCTCTCAGTAAGTTTGTTGCTGATGTACAAGAATGCTATTGTTTTAGGTTTTTAAAATTGATTTTATTGATACAATTTATGTATACATTATGATCACATTCCACATTGGGAATTTGTACCTGTTCATGACATATGTTGATTCTTATTTTTTCTCATTCTCCTGCCCTCTCTACAAAAACTGGGTTTGTTTTTTGTTTTTGTTTTTAAATCAGGGATTGAACTTCGTACTTCATGCTTGCCAGGCAGGCTCTGTGATGCTGAGCTAACCCCCTGGCCTTGCTATTGATTTTTGAGTGTTGATTTTGTATCCAGATATGCTACCTGATTTGGTTATTAATTCTATATGTCACATGAGAGTTTTGGGAGATCTTCTATGTAGAGTATCATGTCATCTGCAAATGATAGCTTAACTTCTTCCTTTCCTATTCTCCTTCCTTGATCCTGATTTTAGAGTGAAATCTTTCAGGTTTTGTCCATTTATGATGTTGGCTTTTGGTTTGTCATAGATGTCATATCAGATTGAGATACAGACTATTCCAGTTTTCTGTAGGTTTTTTTTTTTTAATCATGAATGGGTGTGGGACCTTGTCAAATGCTTTTTCTGCATCTGTTGAGAGGATCATATAGTTTTTATCCTTGGCTTTGTTAACAGTGTATTACATTCACTGATTTACATATGTTTAACTGTCCCTGCAGCCCTGGGATGAATCCAGCTTGGTTGTGGAGTAGGACTTTTTGCTGATTTGCTGCATTCTCTTTGCCAGTATCTTTTTGAGAACTTTTGCATTTCTGTTCTTTAGGAAGACTGGCTTCTAGTTCTTCTTTTTGTTTGGATCTTTCTCTGGTTTTTCTATAGGATAATGATTGCTATGGACAATTTCTTATGCATTCCACCCAAATTATAGCCAGAGGTAGTCAGTCCACTTTTCCCCATGTGCTGTGTGGAAAGGACCAAGGTTGCATGTTTGTGATGTCAGTTTTTCATACCTTTCTCAAACTGACTAAAATTGAAAATTGTTTCCAAAGCGGCCGCCATCAGCCAGGCCCACAACATTTGCTTTTGGCATCTTGAGTTAATAGGAACGTGTTAATGATGACTAATAATTTTGCTATACAGCCAAGTCTATTTGTCTATTTTTTCCTTCACCATCCTGACTTCCAAAATAATTTAGAAAGTATTCCCAGCTTGTGAGGGTTAAAGAAAGTAAGGGGCATAAGAGAACCAAGTGTGGAAACAGTGAAAACTTGGCAGCTTAAGATGTATTTTCTAATTCATCATCATGCTGATCTTGGAGTGGTTTAGGTTTTTCCCCTCCCTGTCATTTTCCATAGTGAAGTTATACATTGCACACTCCACAGCACCATTAGCACAGATGGCAGTGTGAATGGCAGTACCCCTGATGTTTTACAGTGTGAATCTCACCAACAATGCCCAGGGCTCCAGGCTTCAGTGCCAACCCATGCAAATCACTGTTCTCAAGTGTTAGGTAATGGTATGTTTTTAGTCACTCACAATAAAAAGGGAAAATAATAAAAATCTGTAGTGTCATTGCTGTGAGCCTAACTTACTAACATCTGCTTTATTCCTAATGGCACCATGTGGGGCACCATCCTGCCACCCCCTTGTGTCTGTGGGAAACACAGACCACCCACTGCCCCCTCCTGGATCTGTCCCTTGGGATCAGGGTTCACCCTGCCTTGATACCTGGTGTCACACTGACCTTCTGTTGGAGATGCTGGCAGGAGTTAGGATGCTGCTGGCTTCAGCTCCTTCTCTCCTGCATCCTGCCTCCAGCTTCTGCTCTTCCTCCCGCTCAGCCAAGTGCTGGTGCCAGATGCCCTTCATCAAGCGGACCTGTGAGCTTCTGCTCAGAAACCCTCCAGGGATTCTTGTCTCTGCTGGTTTCTTGACCTCAACATTCAGCCTCATTTCACATTATCCACCACTCGTGTCCCAACAGCCAAGCTCTGCTCTATAACTCAGCCGCTCTTACCTAACTCACAGGGCCATTGCCTTTCTATTCAATTTCCTCCCTCTGCCCTAGAAACCTACCCATCCTCCCACCTCTTCTCAAGTCCTTGCTTTTACTTTCTCACTCAACAAACTCGTTTTGAGTCCCTCCTGAGAACTGGCTATGCTCTGGGTGGTAAGTCTGGTAGGTTTCACAGGGCTTTTAGAGCAGGCTGGGGAAAAAGTTGTTGTGTAATCACAGAAGTGTCCCAAAGGAGAATCCAGACCTACTTGAGGTGTTCATTATGGGGAGGGTGGGCAAAGGAGGCCTCCCTGACTCTATGGGACCACCTCCCCTCCTGAATTAGTGCATTACCCATTGTCATAACAAAACGCCTGAAACCAATAATTTAAAAAGAACAGAAATTGATTTGTCTCACCATTCTGGAGGCTGGGAAGTCCAAGAGCATGGTGCCAGAACCTGGCCTGCACCATCTTGCTACATCCTCGTATGGGAGAGGTGTCACATGGCAGAGATCTACACATATGCACGTACCCTTGTCCAGTCCCAATTCTCTCCTTGAGGTCCCACAGCCAGATACCAACAACATACGAATTTGGGGATTTAGTGTCCTATGTGTGGATTTTGGGGGAACATATTCAAAGCATTGAGTCTCCCTTCTCCCCAGTTAATTATTTCCTGTCTCCCCTTTACCTCCTGAGGCTCTCTGCTGTTCTGCCCCATTCTCCTGTTGTATGCTTGTACCAAATCTTGAACGCAACAGGTGCTACATAACTATGGGTTGGCAATTAAGTCATTCACAAATCGAAAGCGGAGATCAGTTGTTTTAAGCCATGCAGAGTTTAAAGCAGTTGTGGGGTGAACTCGCCTGGTCCCTGACTACAAGGACACATTCCCTGCTTGGGTGACGCCCCCACTCATTCAGCAGCTTGTTCATTTAGCAGCTTGACACCTACAAACTGCAGGCTGGACTTCAAGCTGTATTGAATCCGAGTCTAAGTTACACCACAGATCCTGCTTTTTATGATCTGTGCTTTAATTTGTGTTTGAGGTTTTTTTTTTTTTAATAGCAAACTTGTATTAACTTTACAAGTAAAAAACTATAATGTTATTAAGTAAATTAAACAAACCAGTGAAAATATTACTTATTTCTTCCACTTGCCCTTTTCCCTTTTGAGAAGGGATATATGTTTAAAGGGGGGAGTGGTAGTTTGGACAAAATCCCTGAGTCCCGAGTTTCTCGGAGCTTGATGGTTGGGAAGAAGTGAAGATGTCCTTGGCTGTTGTAAGGAAGTTCCAACTTCCCTCTGAAGGTCTATAACCAAGTCAGCTATTCAAAGTGCTGGGGTGCAGAATAACTGGGGAGAAGCACTCGGATTTACTAAAGGGCCAGAACCAAGGTGTCCTAAAAATATGAAACTCCAAGAAGGGTCATGCAGGTGAGGCTTGAACGCTCAGGTCCTTGGAGAGGGCGGGCGGGCTGTGAGCCAGTGGAGCGGGAACGTGAGTGAGTGAGGTATAGTGGGGAGAACAAGCCAGAGGACAGACAGTGGCCTGGAACGTTCTGCGTGTTGTTTTGAGTTTACAGTGTCTTCTGCTGTGATGTGAGCATACTTTTTCTGTTTTTTCTTCCGTCAAGAGGGTTGAAGATCTTTCTTTCTTAGGTGGATCTGGTGCTTTAGCCAATAAGGAGTCTTCAGGGAACGTCCTTCCAGTCATTTGTTCTTCCTGGGGTGCTCCATTGGAAGCTGAAACCACATATTTTGGAGGGTCATTGTCTGGTTGGTTTTTGTGTGTGGTACTGGGGATTGAACTCAGGACCTAGTGTTTTCCAGGCAGGCTCAGACTGGTACCACTGAGCTAAATCCTTAGACCTTTTGAGGGGTCATTTTCTGAGAGACCCCTGATCTCCACTCCCTAGGATAAATGAATGCTTTTGGCCCCTGGCTGACCACAGAAGCATGAGGCAGCCCTCACTCCCATACAGCCTGAGGCCTTAGGCTAAGGACAGCCGGGAATCTTGGATTTCTGCACAGTGAGGGTGTTTGCCTTCCATCTGGCATCCGCCCTCCCTTTTCCTTTCTAGGGCACACCGAGTGGCCCAGGAGGGAGCTGTTGTGGAGAGGGTAGGAACTGGATGGAGAGGTCCTGGCGGGGTCCTGGCGTCTGTGTGGTCGGGGCCGACGTGGCTCAGAGGAAGCTGGGGCAAAAATTCCCAGGCCCTCCCTCTGCCCCAGTTTTTTCGCTTCTGTCCCTCATTAGCCATTTAGCTGGTTGGCTGAACACTTATGCTAAAAATTCCTTGTTAGGTATCAGTTAGCTACTTGTGCTGTGTTCTTATTCCCCGACTCTGGGGTAATTCAAAGCAGGGAGTAGCCACACACACCACACACACACACACACACACAAAGAGAGAGAGAGAGAGAGAGAGAGAGAGCTAAAAGTACAACTAATCAGAGCCTATATTTTTAGAAATACTTGGGGGCCAGTGAAATAAAAAACATTTTCTGGTTCATTCCAGCAGGCAGGCATTTGCTAGAAGTTCCAAGTCTGGAACATATTTTTTTGTGGACACAAAAACTGTAAATTACCTCTTTGAGACTGGTAAGCAGGCTTTGTGAGGCTGTTGGCCAAATGTATGGCATGGCCTGTTGCTCAGCAGATGGTAGGAGGGGTGATCTTAGGTTTTCTTCGCCGTCACCTTCCTACTGAGTGGAGCTGCAGGACATGGGATGAGGCACCATTTGCAAGTTTTAAATTTTATTTGTATATTTATTGATTGGTGTTAAGATTATTCAGTAAACATTTAGGAGGAAGCAAGTGAGCAAATGTGTAAGTATATGTGTGTAGTAAAAATTCTGTTCATCTTTCCTGAGGGTACTAAGGATCTCTGCTTCCCCCCACCATGGCCTAAGAAACTGGAAGAATTTCACCAGAATTTAAAGCCTAAAACTCACGTAATTCTGTTTTGCAGCTCTTGGCCAAATGAGGGCAGAAGCCAAGGCCTCCCAGCCGTTCTCCAGGAGCCTAGCAGAGGACCACGGGGCCTTTTCCTCTCCTCACACCAGCGGGTACCAGCCTGCATCGATGTTGTCCCCAACTCAGCCTGGAAGACCACGTCCAGGAAACACGGCTGTGCCCCAGGCCACCCCTGCTGCCACGAAGCTCCGACCACCTGTTGCATTTAATCACACAGTGGGCCACATCATACTTTCTGAACACAAAGATGTCAAATTTAATTGCTCCATCAATATACCTAATATATATCAGGAAACTGAAAGTGTTTCCTGGTGGAAAGATGGAAAGGAACTGCGGAGGGCACATAATACAATCACACAGTATTATCCTGATAATGAAGTAACGTCAATAATTGCATCCTTCAGGTAAGTGTCCTTCCTTCCTTTCTTTTTCAGTGTCATTATGCTAATTTTACCTGGAAAGAAATAAAACAGAAAACAAAAAACGCAGCCATTGTTGTCTGGTTAAGCAGGTTTGATCCCTTAGTGCGTAGATGGACAGAATAGCTAACAGTCTGTATCATTAAACTGAGCTTAAACCCACGTACCTGTTGGTTCTCAGAGACTGGGGGCCGGGAGGGCTACTCCCCCCTGACCTGCGAGTCACTGTCAAGTACAGCGGGATGCTAGAGTTCTCCCAGGGAGTGGAACAGTGCTTTGGTTTTGTTTTGTGTTTTGGTTTTTGTGGTTCCGGGGATGGAACTCAGGGCCTTGAGCACACACTAAGCACATGCTGTACCATTGAACCACACCCACAGCTCGAGGGACAGTGCTTTGAAGGGGTTTGATGAGCCGGGGTGGTGGCGATGGGGTCAGCCCAGGCCAGTGAGAATCTGGGCTTTTCCATTCTCCCACAGACCGAGCCAGCCTGTTCAGGGCCTGTAGGCCCGGGGCAGGCGCCCCTCCCCACAGCGCCCCGTTGGTATTCTCTGTTCTTTCCTCTTCACCTG
Organism: Petromus typicus; assembly: GCA_004026965.1. Lineage (NCBI taxonomy): Eukaryota > Metazoa > Chordata > Mammalia > Rodentia > Petromuridae > Petromus > Petromus typicus. The sequence goes on along the minus strand of PVIR01013910.1, from coordinate 2,208 downwards.
AGGAGTTTCAGTTTGCTGCTTTTCTTCTCCTTTTTTGTTTCCTGGCGTATATATTTACCTAATCTTATTAACGTGATATTTTAGTGCACACATACAGCATATACTGGTTAAATCAGGGTAATTAGCATTTTTCTCTTATTGTTTCTTTATGTTTGGAGCCTTCAAGCTCCTCTCTTCTACATTTGCATAAAATATGTGATGGGTTGTTATTATATACTGATATAATATTGCTAGGTTTGTACCAGTGGAATACTAGATCTTATTCCTTTTATCGAACCTGGTTTTAGTGCCTATCATCCATCCTCCCTGTGTCTACTCTCCTTCTTCCTCGCCTCAAGTAATCGTTATTCTACATTGAGATCTACTGTTTTTAACCTGAGTTTTGTGTGTATGTGCATGTGCATGTGTGCATGTATATGTGTGCGCATGTGCATGTGTGTATGTGTGTTTGTGTGTTTTGCGTGAGGTCTCCTTTGCATAGACACTTGTAGAACTGGCTTAGCCTGTGGTTGATAAAAGCACAGAGTGAGGTTACAGTCACTGTGAGGTGAATCACATTGTCTCTTTCCTCTACCCCGGCAGTCTTCTTTCATCTGGCACATTTTCACTTTCTCTGCCCTGACACTTGGCACTGCCTATACTGTGTCATGCCTTTCGGTGAATCATTGTATTTCCTTTTCAGAAAAACACTTCCCAGCCACAGAGATACAATGACTCCAGGCAAGTTAGTCTGTTAATATCCCCAAGATATTCTTTTTTTCACTTATTCTCCAGGCTGTAGGCTTGACCAGTGGGAAAAGAATACCAACTTCCATCATTTCCCTTGGTTGATGTAAATGTATGGAGATCTGACTGTATTCTTTTCTGTATCAGCTAAAAAAAGCAGATGTTTTACCATCATATCAAAACAACTTCTGGTGAACAAAGTAGAATCTTTCAGCAGTGAGTGAGGAGACACTTGAAGGCTCAGTGAAACAGAAAGTGGCACATTGGTCTCATCAGATGTCACTTGGGGTGGCATAGCACTGTCATCTCTCTGGGCTTGGCCAACCTGTGCCCAGCAGTTGGCACTCACATCTCCTTGGCCTGCTTTCCATAGTTCTGGGTTGGACATGTGACTGTCGGCTCCAGGTCTATGCTAAGGAGCTAATTTAAGGGATCTTAGATTGGAGGGTTTTTAAGCTGGAAGTGCCAGTGGCCTTATTGTGCTTTAGATTTCATAAGGTGACCTAGGTGTTGTTCTAAGAACTATGAGATTCAGTTGTTCAACCTCTATTCAGTTTATTATACAGAATTTATTCTAAAGAAGAAAAAAACCTACTTACCCTCCAAACCAAGCCTTACAGCAGAACCTTAGTGATCCAAAGTCTTAGAAGTGGTAGACATTTAACTGAATTAGGTGGCACTTCAGGACAATACCAAATGCATCTTCAAAAGGTCAAATACAGTTGGTACCATAGCTATTGAGACTTAAACAGGGGACTTGATTTACATACCTGTTGCACATTGCTTTTCTCATCTCAAGGACACTCAAGGAAGTCTTCTCAGTCCCCAGTAAGACATAAAAAATACTGTCAGGCTTTCAGTGTTTGTATTTATTAAGAGTTCATTGGCCTACAGTTGTGTTGGAGTTGCAATTCATAATACCTACATGGACCATGTTTATTTTAGGGTATGTACTGTTACCATTATGTGAGGGGAAGAGAACACAAAATCCAAAGTCTGTATGTTGTCCAGAGGCAGGAGAGATCTATAGAGGAACACATATTATTTAGAATTAGTCATGGGGCCATTTTCCTATCAGAGGTGTTGTGGCTGTGTCCATATGTCCCCTACAGGCTGTTGCAGTCATAGGTGGGGCTTCTTCAGAGGTGGCTGAATCTAGAGCTTGTGACTGATTCATGAATCTAGACTTTGTACAATGTGAGGATTAAGGGCAGGTGATTACTAAATCAGTCCACTGATTGGTTTGGCACCACCCTAATCCGGATAGCCTGGATACAATATAAGGGACAGAAGGAGGCTTATTTTCTCTCTTGCTGGCTTTGATACCTTCTGCTCGCCATAAAATGCTTTGCCTCTGCCGTGCCTGTCTGCCATGCCATCCTGCCTTGGAGACAGCCGATTATGGACTGAAACCTTTATAATTTATGAGCTAAATAAGCCTTCCTCCCCTTACTTTTGGGTGTTATCTATATTGTCTCAACA
>PVIR01013909.1:0-41351 GCA_004026965.1 Petromus typicus | reverse complement strand
GGGGGGAGGGCGACGCCCACACGCATGGGCACAGGGCCGTGAACACACACTGTAAGGGCTCCCAAGGGCTGCAACCAAGGGCGCCTGTGACACACTAGCAGGCCCCGTGCTCAGCGGATAAGCAGACAGAAGCGCCTTCTACCGCAGGCATGCGTCTGTCCACACAGCTGGCTGTCACTTTAGAGGCGGCAGACTCCGGGAGGAAACGTGGATGTCAACAGTGGCCACCAAACACATGAGGCCCTCTTCTGCATAATGGGAATGGAAGCCCTGGGGTGCTTCGCTCCGAGCTACACTCCCAGCGGCTTCAGATTTTCCAACTGTCACGCTCAGCTGCCCAGACTGGCCTCAAACTTAAAGCCCACCTGCCTCATCCTCCTGAGTAGCACGGATTAGAGGTGCACTAGAGCCAGGTGGTTCTGCCCACTTTTATGTGTCTCTGCTTAATGAGCATGGGTTGCTATTTTTAAAAGACTAAAAGAAACGATTAACTTTTCGGAAAACAAAGCTGCAGCCAGTGAGGATGGCAGGCGTGGGCCGCACAGGACAGGGCGCTTTCCTTAGCGAGCTGGCGGCAGCAGGTGGGAGGAGCGCGCACCAGTGACGGAAGCGGAAGCAGGCCCAGGGGACGAGGGTCGCCACGCCGACCCTGAGCTGCCGAGGGCACCGGGCAGAGGCTGCAGCCTCCTCTCTGATGGCCTCCAGTACTCCCGGGCCGCCACGGCACGCTGGACAGGCCTCCAGGCCCTCCTGAGGTGGGGTTCTGATCTGTGAAGCCCAGAAGAGAGAAGCAGGGTCACCAGCTTTCAGACAGTCCAGGCTGACTTTTCTCTCTTGGTCTCCACACTCCCGGACAGATGCTTGTCCCCCTCATTCTGGGACGTGGTGTAGACTGGCCGTGTCACAGTGGGCTGATGCTTCCTCACAGCCACCACATGGTCGGGCATCAACCCAGAAGGAGTGCCGGGACACTGGTGCCCGCAGGAGCCCCAGAAAAGGCCTGCGCAGGGAGTCTTCTGGGGAGCCGCTCCTGTCTCCTGCCTCCATCAGCCCAGCTCAGCGGCTTAAACAAGAGGTTCTGCATTCCCGCAAGAGTGCGAGAAGAGGCGCTGCAGGGCCGGGTGCCCGCGGACAGTGCCTGTCTCCCACTGTGCCGTCCCAGGCAGAGCCTCTGTCCTTCGAGCAGCCTTCAGGGAACCCAGGAGAGGAGGCACAGCGGGGCCCTCGGTTTTCACGGCCCCCAGAACACCTGCTCACCGGCACCACTCCTGCCAGGAGGAAGGGGCTGGGAAACCAAGTGTTTTCATGGTCACCCGGACCTCAGCGAGGCAGGCACAGAGGCAGTCTCCCCACTTCTGCCACCGCCCTCAGTGGGGTCGCTCCCCACTTTCACAAAGGCAAGAAAACTGCAAAGCGGCTGGGGACTTGCTGTGCTCAGACAGCACATCAGTGGCGGCTGCGAAGGAAGCCCTGCTGGGGCCCTGGCAGCTGGGCAGGGGCAGCCAGCGGGTGGGAGCTACCTCTGCTCTCCTCAGCAGCCCAGCCCTTCCCGAGTGGGGCACCCCGCAGCTTCCTGCCTCGCCTTGCCCCGCCTGCAGGCTGGAGGAGTCAGCAGGGACACAGGCCCTGCCTGCCGCGGCCATCTGCACTCAATTACGAGCCCTCTGGAGCCAGCAGAGGCCGATGCCCGCCGCAGCTCTGTGATTAGCTCTCTTGTTTTGAACACTGCACATGGTGAAGCCAGCTGTGAGGAGCACTCACCACTCAAAGCGAGAAAAGTGTGCAGCTAATTGCTCCTCTGGGGAAAGAAACAAAGTTGGAAGCTTTCCTCCCCCATCAGCACTTCTGGGATGGGGACCAGTGCTGCTCTCCGCCCTTGTGCAGATGAGCCTTAGTGAGGAACAGCAAGGGCCTCACTCCACTCCCTGCGCTATTATTTGATCCCTGCTACCACAAACACACAAAAATAAACCAAGCCACAAGTGAAGAACTGGTTACTTCTGTCACTCTTCAGCCAAAAAATCCTGCAAAATAACTGGCTTGTAATCTCCAAAGGTGTGAAGGTCAAGAAAGCCAATGAGGAGGCAGAGGCAGGAGGATTGTGATGTGAGTTTGAGGCTGAGCTCGGGGCCAGCCTGAACCACAAAAGCGAGACCCTGTCTCAAAAAACCTAAAAAAAGAAAGCCAATGAGAGGGCGGGGGATTTAGCTCAGTGGTTCCGGCGCCTGTCTTGCAAGCGCAAGGACCTGGGTTTGATCCCTGGTAACCACATAACAATACTGGGTGTGGAGACTCACGCCCAGCAGCAACCAGTACCACATACCACAGTGCCGTGGCTCACGCCTATAATCCCAGCACTCGGGAGGCAGAGGCAGGAGGATTGCTGTGATGTGAGTTTGAGGCTGAGCTCAGGGCCAGCCTGAACCACAAAAGTGAGACCCTGTCTCAAAAAAAAAAGAAAAGAAAAAAAGAAAGCCAATGAGAAACTACATACTTCCAGACGGCTGTGGCTTGTTTACCTGTCCTCGAAGCCTCCTGTGGAACAGGTAGAGCCATTGATAGCTGCTGGATGCGTGGGTGGTGCTGGGCTCAAGGGCTGTGACTGCTACATGAGTGCACGCGCTGGTTTGGCAGTTCTGCACGCAGACAACAGGAAGGCCCCGCCTGGCTGTGGGTGCTGCTCGCCCTCGTACAGGGCTGTGGCTTGGGCTGCACAAGGGGAAGGAAGAGGCCGCCTGCTGGTCACTCACTGCTTGCCATTTCACTGACTTGCTGCCTTCTGCCCACCACGGGCTGCTTCTTGTCTCTGATGTCCTCTGCCACCCACCCGCCTTTGAGCCAGCTGGCTAAGAACTGAAACCTATACGCCATAAGCTGCAATGAAGCTTCCCTCCTTTAACTTGGGGTGTTTGGTATCTTGTCTCAGCGATGCTAAGAGTAACTAAGACTTCGATAAAGACATCAACCCGGACATGACAACTAATGGCGGCAGGTGATTGTGAACTGGATCTGCCATCTGGACTCTGCTGGGTCACTTGGCAACATCAGCACAAGTCGCAGGACGGACGCAGTGTGGCACCACCAGCAACTTCCTCCTGAGACTCACAGCTCCTCTGGGCGTCCACAGGCCCGCGACAGTTCACAGGAAACACACACAGAAGAAGGCGGGGCGCACAGCTCACGGGGTTGGCACTTCACCTGCAAATGGCTCAGGCTACTTACTGTCATTTTCATATATGAGAATATTTCAAAACAAAAAAAATTTTTAAAGTGCAATTAATTTCCTCTCCATTTTTATCTGTTACATGACTCAAAAAACAACTACAGCAATGATAAAAGGCAATGGAGCTGAAGACAATTATTTCAAAACTGAACTCCAACAAAATTTCTTTTGAAATAGAATAGAAATTGATGTTATTTCATCACTTTAAATGTGTATTCAAATTAAAACATTTAGCATTATGAGTTTTAAAAGATTACTGAACAAGTGTACTTTTCTAGGTTGAATTAAAATCGAGTATTTATAAAATTGATTCTGTTTGCTGTTTTTTGAGACATGGTTTGCTGCGTAGTTCCCGTTGGCCTGAATTCACTCTGTACTCCAGGCAGGGCTTACATCTGTAGCAGTCCTTCTGCCTCAGCCTCCTGAGTGCCGGGACCACAGGTGTGTGCAATCACATTTTTTTTTTCCCTTCCGTCTTTTGAAACAGGATCTTTCTGTGCAGGCCAGGCTGACCTTTAACTCACTGTATGTAGTTAGCCTAGGCTGGCCTTGAACTCATGGCAATCCTCTGGCCTCAGTCTCCTCAGGGCTGGGATTAGAGGTGAAAGCCGTCACACCTGTCTGTTATATTTTAAAAGCTTGGCTAGTGAAAATAAGTGTTACAAAATCTGTGACATAGCAACTGGAAGTATTCTGATTTCTTCTAATCTGTTCTCATAAGCAATGACATATGTGTTCTACTTCAAGTTGACAAATCTGAAAGAATCCACCAAGCGTAAGAATCGGAGGTGCACAAAACTTACGGCTAACGAGACTCACAGCAGAAGTTCCCTTTTACACATTTCTCAGAGTCCATTTGGTCCCCACTGACCTCAGAGCTGTGACTCAGTCAAACCTGCTTAACACTTAACTCCTCAGGGCGCAGGACAGAGAAGGGAGGACCAGCGAGAGCGACACGCCCAGTGCTCACTCCTACCACCAGCGGCTGGCAGCTCCTCACCACGGCCTCACTGCTCTCCAGTGACAAAGAGGTGGACGTTCTTCTTGGACTGCAGCATCTGCGCTGCCCGCTCCACACCCACCACAGCTGCCAAGCGCTGGGCATCGTACTTGGAGTAGACGACTGTGCAGGTCCACGCGGCTTCTTCTCCCGTGCTGGTGGCTCTAAGCATGTTGCAAATCTCGCTGTAGAAGTGGGGGTACGTTGGCAGCTCATAGAATATCAAGTTCCGGATGCCTTTGATGGTATACCTGCCAGAGCAGAGAAGAGCAAAGGCTATGGCTCCCGGAGAAGCTGTTCAGAGACAGTTGCCCAAGAGCTCCAAGGCCGCAGCTCACTCTTGCTGCTTCAGGCTGGAGGACGGTGGCACAAAAAAGAAGGGCTTCTCTTGTGACAACATGTTTGAATTCCTAATGTGTGGCTTAAGATGCTAACATAATTTCACAGTTCTTAGGCACACTCTGCAGAGGCTGAGGTGGCGGGATGACTGAGGACCAGGATAAAGACCTGTCACCAACAGTGAACACGCACAACCTAACGTCACCCTGTTCCGAGTGCCCAGTGATGGGGACAGGTCGGACTCAGCATATAAACCAACTGCACAAACGGTAAGCACACTCCCATGAATCTTCCTGCAGACACGCGACTCCACGGCAGAGGCCCCACGCTCATCCCCTGCAGCTCCTGCCGGAGGACCCAGCCGTTGGTTTCAGCACCTTGGGACTCCCCACGCTACCCCTGCTGCACAGAGCTGCCCCGGCAGTGGGGATGCGGGCACCAGGGGCTCACCACCTATCAGCGTCAAGGCAAAACTCCCAGTGGCACTGCCACCAGAGATGCGCCTTGTCAAGGCTCTGGCTTTTCCTGCCATGCTGCTCACACTGACAACCCTGTGCTTCCTTCAAACTACGCTTTATCCAAAGGCTGTTTTGTCTTTCATCTCATGCTCATCCTGGTCTCTTGGAAAACCTCTTCCAGACCACTAACGGACCTGCTGCACGTTTCAGCTTTCCCAAGAGCTGAAGGCACCAGTGAGTACTCAACTCGGGAACGCCACTTAAAAGAGCAGAAGAAAATCATGTGCCCTATGGGATTCTTCTTGAGCCCAGGGAGCTCTTGCCATGAGGTATGTGCCAACTTCACAGACACCTTTGGGGCAGCATGGTCTGCGCACCGGCAGGACACAGCCCTGTCCACGGGGGCCTCTAACCACGCTGCCCAGGACCCTGTGGACAGCCGCATCCTCAGTCCAGCTTTCCCACTTGCTACACACGCACACTGCAAGTTCCTGGCCCGGCACTACGAAGAGCTGACAAGAACCCCGGGCTCTTAGGACGGTTGAGCACAGCCTCCCCAAGTCCTTCCCAATACAAATGGAAACAACTTGCTAAAACAAAGCCAACCATGACGCTAACAAGCAGACACTGGAGAGTCTCGGCCATGCAGATGTGTCCACCAAGAACGGAGCTGAGACACAACTCTCCACTCAGATAACTACACAACACAACGCCTCAGAGGACTGCGAAGGCTGCACGGAGCCCTCCCTCGCCACCTCCGCAAGAGGACACATCTGGGAGCACCAGAATCAGTAAACATCAAAAGGCATGAGTATGAGGGGCATCATCAAACGTGCACAAGGCCGACTTCTGGCTTCATCTCTTGGCATCTTTTGAAAATGTCCCTTGTGGTATATATGACCGACTGCAGGTTAAGAAAACAGTGCAATCAAGGGCCGGGGATTCAGTGGTTCCAGCATCTGCCTGGCAAGTGCAAGGTCCTGACTTTGATCCCCTGGTAACCACAATGCCGGGCGTGGAAACTCATGCCTGTAATCCCAGCTCTCTGGAGGCAGAGGCAGAAGGATTGCTGTGAGTTCAAGGCTCACCTGGGCTACATGGTAAGCTCAGGGCCAGCCTGAACCACAAAGCGAGACCCTGCCTCAAAAAAAAAAAAGCCAGTGCAATCACAGCTTGAATTCACTGGATGCTATAGTTATGCCAGGAAAAAAGAAGGACAGTGAGTGCCCTACCTACAAGCACACAAGTTGTGAACTTGCACCAATATGAACAGACCTTGCACTTGGGTGTTTTATGCTTCACCTGTGTATTTGCGTCAAAGGCGTGTAAGGTTCACTTTGCCAGACTGATGAACAAATGTGATTTATGCATATTCTTCCAGAACAGAACTTGGTTGTAAGTCGGGGACTTAGTGTAATAGGACATAGTTTCCACTGTCTGTGGGTGAGGTTTACACAGGCCTTCCTACCAGTTAGCAGAGATTCACACAACAGCATCTAAGGTGCAGGCACACAAGGGGCTGCACCTGACCCCAAGCAGTAAATGACAGCACAGCTAGCATTACTACTCCTAGGGCACCAAAGCTAATAGTGAAAAGGCCTGGCATCTTGTTCTGTCAGGCAGCCCAGGGAGAAGCCACGCACACAACCTCGTCCTCCGAGTGCCAGCCCTGAGCTTGCCTCGGCTTCCATCACACGCCTGAGGCTCCTTGAGTTGTCCCTGTCACAAGTGGCTCAACTCTTGACGTTCAGCTCAATGGACACGACCACAGCCACACTCCAGATCCGCACCAGGTTGCACTTTTGTTGCACAACCTCCAGCAAGCTCATGTGGAGAAGAGATCAACCGCCAGACCAAGAGGAGTCTGTCCTGCCAGAGCGAGGATGGGCTCACAGCCGTGCAGAGCTGCCGGGCCACCTTACCTTTTGTAGAAATGGAAGCGCTCTGTGAGGAGCAGAAACTGCTTCTCTCCTTGAAGGAAGAAGTGCCTGGCCCTGGAGACAGCAGACTTCTGGGTGTACTCGCAGATGTGGGTGAAGTTCAGTTCCTCCTTCTTGAAGTAATTTCGGAGACGCACATAGTCAAAGTAGGAAGGCACGTAAATGAGTGTGTGGGACATGACAGCATCACGGTATTGAGGCAGAATCTTGTGGATGAAAAAGTTGAACCTGATTTGGAAGGCAAAGGGCACAGTGAGTGGTCTGGAGTTCAAGGAAAAACGGTCTGTAGTTGAGCTGTGACCATTGACCTTGGCTGTGACCCCTGGCACGTCAGTCATGTCCAGATATCACCTCAGGGTCAGTGACTCCTTTCCCTCAGAAAGGTTAGGTAAAGGTAAAACCTGATTTGATGCTGAGAGATAAGGGCTAATATTATCCACTGTAACAAACAGACGTACAAGGCCGGGGAAGTAGATCGGTTGTGCCACACCTATGTTGCAAACCAAGGTCCCAATTTCCATCCCTGGTATCCCAATCAAACAAAGCAACTGTCCCACCTTTATACCCTGGAGAATTGTTCTCCAGAGAATATACTATCTCGTCTATCAGTCAGTCGGTGAGAACATAATCGCTGAGCTTCTCCCATAACTGTTAACTAGACACGATGCAGACAGTGAGGAAGACGACCCACAGGACTTGAGGAACAGCTGCCCTCAAGGCTCCAGTGAAGTGGCTGACGTGTGGCACACGCTGCCAACAGCGTCAGGAGCGCTGACTGAGACTCGAGAGCTGGAGGCCACGTCCCGCTTCTCTCTGGACCTCACATCTGGCACATAGCACCTTAACCAGCGAACGAATCTGACCATGAGTCGGTAACCAAGCCCGAGGGAGGCCAGTCCTAAGGCTACACACCAACCTCCTGGCGCAGCCAGCAGGACGCACCCACCTGGCATCGATGGCCGTCGCCAGGCTCCCGGCGACCATCCTCTGGAACACGTGGGGCAGCTGCACCAGCACATGACTGATGGAACCCGTCCTGGGGACGTGCCGCACGGCCACCTGCCGGAGTCAGCGAGACTGTCAGGTGGGGAGCGCAGCCACCGCCGGTCTCAGGCCACCATGACTAGCATCTCGTGAAGACCCACCTGGCCCTGCCAGTTGACGCAGTACTTGTTGAACACGGAGTTGATCTGGGCATCCTGCAGAGCCCCAAACAGCAGGGTCTGGCGATAGTACCTGGCCCAGTTATTGAGGTTCCACATCCGTACTCGAGAAAAGTCAACCCCGTGTGAGTCCAGGGGCAGCAGGTTCATGTGGCTCATCAAGTGCTTTGGACAGAGAGAAGGGCACCATCAGCTCACCGAGGAGAGCTGGGAGGCCTGGCCACAGCTTAACACGCCCAGCGCAAGGCACACAATCACCTCCCAAGTGCAGCTGGGACTGAGGCCACGCGGGCAAACATGGTCAGCGGGGACAGGCCACCTCCTGGCCCTTCAGAGAACGCCCGGTGGTACCTAGTGGGGTACCCCTTTCCAGGGACTTCCGAAATGCTACCCTGGTCTCACTACACAGGCCTCACAGTCTCACAACGGCACAGCAGGCTGAAGGCATGGGAAAGAGCTCTGTGTGCAGTGACCCGGGCCACTCTGGACCTCCAGGGCCCAGCCTGCTGAGTTTGGAAGGCACCAGACTGACCTGCTGTTAGAGGGGGCCCAGGCCACTGCAGCTGTCTCCTCAGATTAAAGAACCACAACTCCTGATGTGCCTTTTCCACTCTGTCATATTTCCAGCGGGCACATACCAGTGAGCAGTACTGGAAGCTGACCCCCCCACTACTCTGATGTGCCCCCAAAGTCCTACAAGCCAGAGGCCCACAGCTGCAGAAGTGATTCCCAACAGAGGCCTGTCTGTCAGGACATTCTAATGCAGTTTTCGATCCTAAAACCCAAAAACTGCAGAGCATGAGAAAGAAAAAATTACAGTAAACGGGTTAAGCTGTTCCGTAAAAAAAGATAACACACTGAGAAACTTTAGACGAAATGGACGCACCTTCAGGCTACACTGTCGTGTCTATATACCCCACACAGTAATACATAGCAGTACTTCATACCCTACTGTCTTCTCTGGTGTGAGAAACTGCAGGTGTAATGAGGTCCAGAAGGTATGACAGGTGTTGTGAAACAGGAAGAAATGCTCAAGGTGAAAAGGGAGAGGGAGTGGAAAGTGAAGAAGGAAAAGAAAAACATCTGATGTTAAAAACAAATGGAAACAAAGCTTAGGTATAAGGGAGGGCAGGGGAATGGGAAAAAGGAGAATCAAGATACACCATGTACAGGTACCAATTCTCAATGAGGAATGTGATCATAATGTGCCAGTAAACTCAAAAGGAAAAAAGAAAAACGAAAACTTTAGGCAGTGATCTCCACTGAAGACAGACCAAGCGGACCAGTCTGAACCAGTGGAACGAGGAAGTGTGAGGGAGAGGGGCTCCCTGGGGCCAGCCCCGCCACCCATGGAGAGAGACCTCTGGATGCTGGAGTAAGTGAAAATCTCTACATAGCTCAATTATTTAGACTGAGCTGTGAAAAAACTGAATTTTAACTGCACAGCCTTATAGGACGAGGCAGTGCCCACCCCGCTGTCTCAGTGCCAGCACCCAGCCTTACCAGCACGTGCTCCCAGTTCTGCATCAGGTAGACGTCCGCTTGGTCGATGATGAGGAGCTCGATGGAAGACAGGAAGTCATAGTCTCTCTTCTTCTCTCCCTCTCCACCAATGATGGTCCTTAAGCCCAGTGGGGAAGCAATGAGGATATCGGAGGAGTAGAAAGGGGCGTAGAGCCGGATGCTCCTCTGCAGTATCGCCACTCCTGTAAGGGACAATGAGTGGGCCCGGGCACTGGTCCTGGGCACTGCCCTCTGCCCTCCAGAGCAGCTCTCCACAGCACCCTCCCTGCCCTCAGCCTTGAGCTATGTCCCACCTTCCCTGAGGTTTCACACAACATCCAAGCTCTCCAGAGTCACTGCTTCAAACCTCCCACCCACTTGCCCACCTCCACCGGGCTGGTTCTCTTATCTGTCTCCCTGCAGACATGGTCCATCCTCTCTCCTATCTCTGTCTCCCTGCAGGACCTGGTCCATCCTCTCTCCTATCACGGTCTCCCTGCAGACGTGGTCCATCCTCTCTCCTATCTCTCTCTCCCTACAGGACCTGGTCCATCCTCTCTATCTCTGTCTCCCTGCAGACGTGGTCCATCCTCTCTCGTATCTCTGTCTCCCTGCAGGATCTGGTCCATCCTCTCTCGTATCTCTGTCTCCCTGCAGGACCTGGTCCATCCTCTCTGTCTCCCTGCAGACGTGGTCCATCCTCTCTCCTATCTCTGTCTCCCTGCAGGATCTGGTCCATCCTCTCTCGTATCTCTGTCTCCCTGCAGGACCTGGTCCATCCTCTCTCCTATCGCGGTCTCCCTGCAGGACCTGGTCCATCCTCTCTATCGCGGTCTCCCTGTGGACCTGGTCCATCCTCTCTCCTATCGCGGTCTCCCTGCAGGACCCGGTCCATCCTCTCTATCTCTGTCTCCCTGTAGACCCTGTCCATCTGCTCCCCCATCTCAGTCTCCCTGCAGGATCTGGTCCATTTCTCTCTCTCTCTCTCCCTCTCTCTCTCGTTACAAGGCTTCACATCCAGAAGGCACAAGGACTCCACCCTCCCTCTGGCTCCTCTCCCAGACTAAGGCCTTGAGGGTCTCTCAAGATCCAAAAGACCCTCCTATTCTCTCTATACAAAACTTCCACTAAGTTTATTTCCTACTTGTGGCTTTAATGCTACCTTTATACAAGTTTGTATCTCCTGCCCACATCTTCTTGCTGAACTTCAGACCAGCACACCAGCTGCTTGCTGGACCTCTGAAGGCGTTCCAATCCAACACTGCATCCACACGAGGCCTGCTCAGGGACCCCACACCACCCCAGGCTTCACCCCCAAGGGCCTCTACACAAGCACTTTGCTGTCTGGAATGTTTTCCTCCACTCCAACTATCCCCTTTGAGACTGGCTAAATCTTATTCAGGTTTCAACCTGGCACAAAAGGCAGCGATGCTGGGACGCCTCCCCTCACCCCATGCTGCCAGCCCAGACCAGCAGTTTGCTCTGAGCTCTCCTACTGCATGCAGCACCCCGGCCTGACCCCAAGCTGGACTTCACCGCCAACAGGACCCAGTCTCTGAACAGTGCGTGGCATGCTGCAGACAGCAAATGATCATGAATGCACAGATAGGACAGTGAACTTTCAGGCAAACAATCAAGTCACCGGGAGCTGAAGGAGCAATGGGCAGAAGCCCAGAAAGCTGGATGGAGCTGCTGAACAGAAAGGGACGATCTGGGGTGGGGCCTCTGCAGCGCAGCGGTGTGTCCTTCGGTGTGGGGCCCAGCTCATCAGGGCCACCTCTCCGCCCAAGGACTCAGCCTCTTCCCGGAGACGAGCGGCACGCTTTCCCGTGTGGGCCGACTGCCCAGCTCTGGCCAAGGCGTGACCCTCTCCCCGTGGCCAGTGAGACGAGGCAGCCGCAGCGATGCCCGCTGGGCAGTGAGTGTCCTGGCTTCAAGGCGCTGGCCACCTTGTGGTTCCAGCAGCACAAAAAGTGGCCTGACAGGGAATTACCGATCCTGAAGTGGTCATCGATGTTGCCCACAAACACAGCCTCATAGTCCTCAGGCCTCTTCAGGTTGGGCGGCCTCTCCTCGGGGTCTGACCCGTACTCGCTCTGGAACCTCTTCTTGTTGCTGACGATGACCTTCTTCTTGCTGTCCCCCTCGAAGAGGCTGATGAAGAGTTGCACCACTCTCAGGGCGGCTTCCCGGAACGGCACCACAATCAGCACCTGAGCAGGGCGACGGCAGCCTTGGTGGGCAGGAGAACCGCAGGCCCAGGACACCTGCTGAGGGGGTGGGCGCAGCAGCCCTGTCCAGAGTGGCCCTGTGGGCACGTGCCCATGACACCCGCTGCACAGTGCCCGCTCAGTACTCACACAGCCCGCTACAGGCCCTGAACCTTTAGCACAGGGCAATGCCCCCTCAGACGCCTCTGCCAGCCAACTTCAAGGACAAACACACTGGGTCTGCGAGGGCAAGGGTACTTGCTCATTTCTTTATCTCCTCAAGCTCAGTGCTGTCTCTGTATCCAGAGGACCCACTCAATCAACTACCCCGAGCAAGTGAGGGAAGCTGCCAGAGGCTGCCTCCGCGCCGCCCGCCCCGCGGCCTCCGGGCCGCCTGAGCTTCTCCCAGGATTTCCTTATCGGCCCAAGCTGGCTTTGCAGAGCCTGTTCCCCTCACTCTTCTTTTGTTCAAATACCTTTTGTCACTATCAAAAAAAAAAAAGAGGCTAAACTAAAGAAAAGGTTTAATACATCACTGCTTTTCTAGTACATAACCCTCAAAACTTTTTCAGAAATGATCAGAGCATTCTTAAAGTAAGACCAGAATTCACTGGGAAAAATATGACTATTTTCCAAGCTTTGTAAAAATGCCTAAGACACTGCAGCTAGAGAACAAATAGAGAAGGTGCGCAACAAACGGTCCGCTTCTGCCTCTTCGAAGCAATGAACACAATGCCTGCAACTCAGCAAGCTACAAATACACTTCCCACACAAACTGTCCCAGGCTCCCGAGCAACGTGCATTGAGACCGAGCCTCGTAATGATGGGACCAGCCTGCCCCTCGGGTGCGCGGTTCACCTGGCAGAGGATCCAGATGCTGGAGCAGCTCATGAGGGCTGTCTCACTCCCAGCTGGTTTTGCGTCAGCAAACAAGAGATCTAAGAAATTTCTACACCGGGGCAGCTCTTAAGTCATAGCTACAGACAGACGCAGCTATGGGCGGGGCGCCGAGGCCTGGCTGCACAGCACTGCGAAGAGCGATCCCAGAGACAGGAGCGTTTTCCCTCTCCTGGTCCCTCCAACCCACCGAGACTCGCAGGCACGAGGGACTGGGGGCCAGGGCTGGAGCTCACTCGACTGTGCCTGCCGGGCAAGTACAGGCCCTGCGCTCCATCCTCAGTCCAAACAACACCCCAAACACACGTCACCGTGGTCATTACTTAACGCCAGAGGCTGAGGGGCAACTGGACTGTTTTCAAAGCTGACGCATTTACATGGCTTTGGGAAGAACTGGCTGCGGCTCCGTCTCTGAGACTCTCCCTCTTCTCTTCGGCAAGGCCTTCTGCAAAGCTGGCCCCGTCGCACGCTGGGAGCAGGGGAGGGTCCACCCGGACACCCAGGGTATCTGCGCAAGTCTGTACAGCTGTGCGGTGGGCTCGTTCTCAGAGTGAGCAACCCAGGGCCCTTGCTCAGAGATGCCCACCGAGCTGCCTGGTCCACATGCCACGCTCACTCCGGTGCACCTGCTCTCTGTCCACTATTAACGCACCCGAGCCCCACAGCCCCTCCCTGGTCATTCCCGCGCCACTCACGTCACGCACCTTGGGCCGCGTGAGCCCCTGGTCCCTGAACCCGTCATCGTCGCCCGGCCCAGGCTGCTGGCTCCGCCGCCGGCTGTTGTTGCTGAGCACCCGGGCATTGGCCTTGAGCACGTGGTTCAGCACGTGCAGGCAGTACACGTGGCGCACCTCCTCCCCGTTCCCCAGGGCAGCCCTCTCCGGGTAGAACAGGTCCCGGTAGGAGTTCATAACCAGGAACAGCTCTTTCTGGAGGGGGCTGAAGGGGCGGCTGGGCTCCGGGGGACCAGACAAGAACCGGCTGTTGGTCTTGGTCCACGTGGACTCTAGCGGCTTCTGGAGATGAAGGGACTGTAGGTCAACATCCTTAGGGGGCGTAAAGGTTTCCATCTTCTGAAACCTGGACGAAAAGACAAGCTGCCCCAGGGTGGGCCACTGGGGAGACAGGCCAGGGGCCAATCAGAAGAGCTCGATGCCTGACGTCTGCGAGACCTATGGACCCACATCACCACATCCCCGAGACCTAAGGACCACCTCAATGGACCCTCTTCCCAAGCTGCAGCCTGGCCACCATGGCGGGAGCAGTGCTACGCCCGGAACCCCTGACTGGGCACCAACACCTGAGGCACCCAGGCAGGCTGCTGCGACGGGTCCTGCGTCCCGGTCCTGCGTGCACCTGTCTCCATGCCGTCACCGTCTCCCCAGCCACGCTCGTGTCCCATCTGTGCTCCCACTTCCCATCAATCACCCTGCTCCGGGTGCACAGCACACCTCCCAAGTCCATGGCGCTATTTCACTCAGAGCTTTCTCCAAACAACACTTACTTTTAGCTGGTGGGTAGTTTTGGGGTTCGCTGGAAGCGCTTGAACTTCTTTTTCTTTCAGTTCCTTGTTCACATGTAGTACAAATGGATCTAATTCAGAAATAAAGACCTCGGCAGCAGCTCCCTAGTTTTCCCCGTGAGTGGCACACCGGTTTTCCTGGTGTCAACGCCCCCTTCTTTCCATTCATCTTCCCTCCTCTACCCCATCCACATCCTAAAACTTCAGGCAGGCTCACTTTCCCAAAACGATTCTCTGGGTATTACTTGCCAGCTCAAAACCTTTGGACAAACTCCTCAGCGCAAACTGCACGGCGCGGTGAGGCTGCACCTTCAACCTCCGATTCCTGCCCCCTGTACCTTCCCTGTTCTAACCAAAGCTTCCAGCCTTTCACCTCATTTCTGCACATCTGAGCGTCACTAGCATCATGGCACCCCGACTCAGGCAGCTCCTCCCAGTCCACTGGTCAGACGTGCTGGCTGCCTCGGAGGCTACTGACCCCTGCCCATCTCCTCTCACCCAGGCACAGCGCGTCCTGGGGGCAGGGCGCACGGCTGACTGATCCCGCACTGAGAGACGTGGTGCTGAGATCCAATGTACCCGAGCTCTCCTGTGCTGAGGCAGGGCTTTGGAAGGAAACTGAGCCCCAAGGCCTCATGAGCTCGGCAGCTGAGTGTGCCATTCGGAGGCTCCTCCCAGAGGCAGGTCCCCGGGGAGTGACCTGGGAGGGTGCACCGCCCCCCCCCCGTGGCTCCTCCTCCTTTCTCAAGGCCTCCTGGCCACCCTGAGGCAAGCACCTTTCCTCCACCTGGCCCTCTCACCATGCCTTTGTGCCTGCCAACTTCTGCAACTGTGAGTCAAGATAAACCTCTTTTCCAGGTAGTGAGTGTTGAATATTTTGCTCCAGTGACAAAAAAGTTGACTAAGACAACAGACACACTAGGACAGGTAGGGAGGCTCATGCCTGTAATCCCAGCACTTGAAAGGCTGAGGCAGGTGTATCCCTGTGAGTCTGAGTCCAGCCTACGCTACATAATGCCCCCCCCACACACACCAGAGATTGACTGAATTCAGGACCTTGCACTTGCCAGGCAGCCACAACCCCACTGAAGTACATCCCTAGCCCCTAGGCTAGGTAATAGGCTCAAGGCCAGCCCAAATCACATAGCAAGACCTTGTCTTAAAAAGAGAGACATAAAGGGCTAGGGATTTAGCTCAGTGTTTCTAGCATCTGCCTGGCAAGTGCAAGGACTGAAATTCAATTCCCAGTAACCACAATGCTGGGCATGGTGGCTCACACCTGTAATCCTAGCACTCAGGAAGCACAGGCACGAGGACTGCTGTGAGTTCCAGCCTGGCCAGGGCTTCAGAGTGAGCTCAGGGCCAGCCTGAACTACAAAGTGAGACCTTGCCTCAAAATTAAAAATTCCTCAATTCTGCCTGAATTAGCACATGCTCCACACGACAGCACTGCCCTCTGGGGAACCGTCAGGGCTCTGGACAGCCACCGACCATTCCTCTCAGGCCCACACACCAGTACAAGAGCAAAGCGACATGACTCACAAGGACGAAAAGGGCCAGACTCCAAGTGAGCCCACCTCACACTAAATACCTACAAGCAAACACTACGATGACCCTAGGGGCCTTCCTTCTGTATGGGCAAAATATCCAAACTTCTGGATAATTAGCTTCCTGACGTTTCTCCAGGGTCTCCAAATTGTGATGGGTGTGCGTTATAATTCCACAAATTCTACCTACTCCCCTTTCTTGCATAATAGCTCAACTAAAGTAAATGAGCCAAGTGAGGGGTAAAATTTCAGCTCCCTTCACAGTACAGCCGAACTGCGGACGGCCCCTGAGAGCAGGAGAAGCCATGGGGATGGAGAGCGGCGCCCACCTGCCTCACGCGCGGGCACTGCGGCCGGGCCTTCGGCGGCCGTCTGCCCCACTCACTGGCACAGTGAGCCCACTGCAGGAGGAATGGAGACAGGGCCGCCTCTGGCTTCTGACGCTCTTCTGGGCACGAGGACCACAAAGGTGAAAACTCAGCGCTCCAACAAAACAACATAGAAGGCACAAAAGAGGGTAGAAGTGTCTCCCCTCCTGGGGAGAAGAGCAGCAGTCTTCCCTGGGACCCAATTCTGCCAGCGGGCCTCCTGCGCCCCTCCGGGCGGCCACCCTCACGTGCCCTCTCTCAGCGCCCTGTTACTAACAAAGACACGAACGTCCCGCAGAAGTGTCTCGCAGCTCCTGATCCAGTCTCTAAACTGCTGTCCTAGCCCTGCTCACGCAGCAGGGACCCGGGAGCCCGTGCGGTGCCGGCTCTCGTACCTTGTGACGGGGGCAGAGAGGAGCCGTCTCCACCTTCCTCTTCCAGGAAATTGGTCTCCAGGCTGAAAAGTGCCTCGTGCTTGGCATCTGTGAACTCAGCAGGGGGTTTCTGTGAGGTGTCAGGAGCTTCCTCATCTGCATCATTTCCCTTGGTGTCAGCAGATAAGGCCACACCTGCAGATATGAGAAGCATCTTGTAAAATTAGTTCCTCACAAATGTAATTATACATCTGCTGACAAAGTTAAACACTTTCGCTTATGCCAAACCTGATGTTCAGGGCCATTGGTTACTTTTGAATAATAAACAGCCCAGGCGGCTGGCAGATTTCAGCACGAGGCAGACCGTCATGATCACTGGGAGGATCTAGGGCAGCTGCTAACTTGGTCACCGGGCCGGGCCGCGGTGCCCCAATTCTGATCAAACACCTGGGGTGTTTCTGTGTGGGTGGAGTTTGGGTTTTGTATTACTGGGGATCAATCCAGGGCCCCACACATGCTAGACAAACGCTTTACCACGGAGGTACACCCTACACCTTTTTAAAAATTTCATTTATTCATTTATTTATTTACTCAGGATCTCGTGCTTGCCAGAAACCCCACTTTTTTAAAATTCTGAGACAGGGTGCATGAGTTGCTGAACTGCCCACCCTGGGCTGGGACCTGTGACCCTCCTGCGTCAGCCTCGAGCAGCTGGCACTAGGACAGGCACTGCGCCCAGCTTCAGAGTCTGCTTTCAGAAGAGAAGACACTGAAAAGGACGGGCTCCGGTTCTTCTCCACAACGAGGCTGGGCCTCGCCCGCCAGCTGGAGGCCTGGGCAGGGCAGGAGGGCAGGCCGGCAGGCCGGCCGCCCGCACCTGGACCTGGGCAGCCGTCCCCAGCCTCCAGCCTGCCACTCCCATCACTCTCCTGGGCCTGCCCTGCTTCCACAACCACATTTCCTTCCACACAGACACCTCTGATGAGTTCGCTTTCTCAGGAGAACTCTAATACATCCTGTTCTGAGTCCAAGGACGGACTAACATCGTACACCACGCCGTCCATGAAAGGATATTCAAAACGGCACTATTAAAAGAAATAACTGAGAGACAGTCATGGTGGCGCGCACCTGCAATCCCAGCACTCGGACAAGAGGACTGCCTCAAATTCAAGGCCAGCCTGAACTACAAAAACCCTGTCTCCAAACAAAGAAAAATGGCTGAGGATTTAGCTCAAGTGATACCACACCTACCAGGATGCACAAGGGCCAGAGTTGGGTCTATCAAAGGGATGCTAAATGGAAGACCACATATCATCAAATGCTAGAAAAGTAAGAAGCTAATGTGGGTGAGGTGCAGTGAACTGTGCCTATAATCCCGTACTTGGGAGGCTGAGGCAGGAGGATTACCAGGAGTTCAAGGCCAGTCTGGAATACATAATGAGTTAGGCCAGCCTAAACTAGATCGCAAGACCTTGTCTCAAAGAAAAACAGCAAAAACAAAAGAAAACAGCTCACCCAACAGACATAACATGAATACACAGCTATAGTAAAGAAACAGAAAAGGCCCAGGGCTTACTGCTAAAGAAAAAAGAGGCCTGATGTGGTGGCGCAGCACACCTGTAATCCCAGCAGAGGCTGAGGCAGGACAGCCAAGGCCACAGAGTGAATTCAAGGTCAGCCTGAACCACATAGTTATTGTCTCAAAAAACAAAAACAAAATTAAAAAATAAATTTTAAAAAGGTATAGAAAGGCGTAACTACAAAACATATATACACAACACATACCCATAAAGAGTCCTGACAAGTCATGGATATAATGTCAATAATGTCAGTAGGTCTCTGAGCAGTGAAGACACAACAGGTTAACCACAATGCTCTTTACATTTTTGTTGTAAATATGTATTACTTCTATAATGAAAAGCAGTTTCCACTTTAAAAATGTAAAGAAGCAATGAAAACCAACTGAAGCCCAAACTGAGACCCACAAACAAACCCTAAATCTGTGGCAAAGAAACTTTCTAACAACAAAACCGATCGACTAAAACACTAAGAAAGGTATGAGGCAGCCCAAAGGAGGCCGTACGGAAAACAGGCATTAAGACAGCAAAATAAGACGTTGCTCAGGTGCATTCAGACAGCAGACGACTCCCAGCAAGGAAGAAACTGAACTACCAAGACACACACAGAGATCACGGTAACATGAGGAGCGCAAGACAGCCAGCGGGCTCGTGTTCCATGACTGCACTTGTGAGAATTTCCAGAGCAGGTAAAGGCGATCCACAGCGACAGAAACCAGGTCAGGGACTGCCGGGGGTCAAGGCCGGGCACGGAGCAGCTTCCGTATGTTTATCCCTACACATGCCTTTCGGTCTGTCCCACAGCAGACACGGGCCCGAGGGGAGGAGCTGCAGCTTCCTCCGCACAGTGACACGTCACAATCACAGAACTGTGTTCTCCTGCGTCAGTGACGTCCCGGAAACAGCAAAATGCTCACTCTTCATTTCTCGGCTGAGAGGTCCTGTGCTTCCCCTCAGCGGCCCAACGTCTCATCAAGCCTGTGTGAGGATCTTGCGTGGGCTCCACACGCTCACACCGCCCATGGCTCGGCCGGTGTGCGGCCCTGCAAAGGTGAGCGAACCCCAGACACTCACCCTTCTGCATCGCAGCTGACTCTGCTGCGGGCTCTTCCTCACTGACATCGCTGCTGACATCTTCATTCATTTCAGCGTCATCTACACTGTCTTCTTCCTCCTCCTCCTCCTCCTCCTCCTCCTCCTCCTCTTCAGAAGCATTCTTTAATGTAGCGAGCAGTTTGTGGTACCCAGAAACTTGTTCAGGTTCACTCTCTGATTCACTCTCAGAATTCGAAGTATCTGAACTTTCTGACTAAAAGGAAATTTTCAAAAACAAAAACTCTTATTTTTCTCATTATCACCCTAGGACTAACACCAAGCTAACAGGTTCACACTTTCCTGAATAGACGTTAGCTTTCTGCAAACATACCAACTTACCCGTTTAATCAAGTCCGGCACTAAATTTACCCAGAACAGCTCCTCTTGCCATGATTACAGAAGCTCCTGTATTCTCTGAACTGCCAATGCCTCAGATGAGAAGAAAACTGACTTTTAAAACAAAACAATGTGGCTCAGGAGGAAACTGAACTTAAGTCCCGCACATTAGGCGACCTGTCTAAAAGGACACCACCACGTGCGCTCCTCGGAAGCACTCACACTGAGGGCAGCACAAAACCACAGCACGGCAAAAAGGTACTGCCTTTCGTTGAAGGTGGAAAGACCTTCATTCGTTCTCTCACACTTTTTATGGTAATTAAAAAAGACTGGGCTGGGGATTTAGCTCAGTGGTTCCGGCGCCTGCCTTGCAAGTGCAAGGACCCAGGTTCAATCCCGGTAACCACATACAACAATGCTCAGGCGTGGAGACTCACGCCCACCAGCAATTAGAAACACACACCACAGTGCCAGGTGTGGTGGCTCATGCCTGTAATCCTATCACTTGGGAGGCAGAGGCAGGAGGATTGCTGTGAGTTTGAGGTTCACCTGGGCTACACAGTGAGCTCAGGGCCAGCCTGAACTATAAAGCAAGACTCTGTCTCAAAACAAAACAAAACCAAACCCTTCTTTTCGATTCACTAATAGCCATGTGGTTGGCCTATTATTTTATTTTATTTATTTATTTTTGTATCAAGGATTGAACTCAGGACCTTGAGCTTGTGAGGCAGGCATCAGAAGCACCGAGTAAATCCTGGGCTAACCCTTTCTAATAAGGCTCAATAGGCTTGGGACAGTTTCAAAACTCTGGCTTCTGCATTAGTTAACACAATGCTATTTTTATGGACAGATGCACTTAAAACTAAGCAATAAAGCTTAAGTAATAACTTGGATATAAAACTGGAACGAGTAGAACCGTAGTCAAGCTTTATTATACCAGATATAATCTCAAAGATAACATCCCAAACACAACTATTATAAAGAAGATAAAGTATTACCAGTTGGCAAATCTGCGGTTTTGCTTCCTTTCCAGAAACCCTGAGAAAAAAGAGGTAACATTAATATCTGACCACTACTCTGTACCAGTTTGGGAAAAGTCTATAACCCCTGGGGAAAAAAAAAAAAAAAAAAAAAGGCTGTCTAAGCCATCACAAATCCACTGTAACCAGTTACAGAAAAACTACATATACTTAGAATTACAAAAGTATGACAGACAACTCGTAAACGAGAAACTTAACAACGTCACGAGAAACAAGTCACCAGTAACTGGATCTCTGGAAGAATACAACTAACGGCCTGCGAATCACTTGACTGAGACTGTCTAGACGCAGAGGAACAGCCCAAAGCGACAGACGAGCATTAATCATCACTGAGACAGTCGTGGTGGTGCACACCTGGTAATCCCAGCGCTCCGGGAGGCTGAGGCAGAAGAATCGCAAGTTAGAGCCCAGCCTGGGCAACTTGGACACTCAGCGAGATCCAGTCCCAAATAAGCAAAAATAAAATTGTAAAACAAAGGGTGGGGATGCAGCTCCACCACGGCCCAGGACCCAATCCCAGGGACCCCAATCAGAACTGATTCCGGACATTCCTGGGCCGCTACAGGTCCGGGACAGCCGCCGCAATCCTGACCCGGGTCCGCCAATTGCCGTAAAACGAAACCCGGAAACACCTTCGGGGACCCCGCACGGAAGCCCGCCCCGCGCGGCGCGGCGTCGGCGCACCTGTCGTGGAAGGGGTGCTCCTCGCCGAAGTCCCGGAGGTGCTTCTTCTGCTTCTTCGTCAGGGTGCTGAGCAGCCGGCCGCGGCTCCCGCGCTTGCCCATGGCGCCGGCGCCACGCTCGCTGACCGGCCTCCCCGGAAGTGGTCGCGTCCGCACGCGCAGTAGGCGCCTGTGCGCTTTACGGCCAAGCCGGTGCCGTAAAGCACACTGGCGCACCGCGCGCGCGCGACAGGCGTTGCAGAGCCCCCGACTGCGGCCTTCGCGGTGCGGAGCGGGGTTTCCAGCGCGCGGAACGGCTGGAGGATCTGTGGCCGCTGACCTTACGTTGTACTGTTATATTCGTAAAGAATGTTCACATGTTCTTTTTTTCAGCCGTACTTTTTTTCTGTTTTTGATACTTTATATATACACGTAACAATTACCCTCTGTACCTGTACACGATATATCTTGCTGCCTTTTCGTGTTCGCCTCCTCTTCCTTCAACCCGGTGAAGTCTTCCTGTATCAGCCTCCTCAGTACTGGGATTACAGGTGCACACCACCCCCCACCCCCCGGCTTTGGGTCTAGTTTCAATCTTCAGTACGAAAGACGATTTTTCCAATACCATTTATTAAAGAGGCTCTTTTTCTTCCAATGGAGACATTTGGTTCCTTTGTCAAATATGAGGTGGCTGAGTGTGTTTGGAGTTATTTCTACATCTTTTAATCTGTTTTGTTCATACTCGGGTCTTTTTTTTCCCCCAGTACTGTGCTGTTTTTATCACAGTAGCTTTGTTTTGTTTTTTGTGTTTTTTTGTTTTGTTTTATTTGAACTGCACTTTTGTAGTTCAGCCTGGCCCTGAGCTCAGCCTTGTACTCAGAGCAATCCTCCTGCCTCTGCCTCCTGAGTTCGGGAATTACAGGCGTGAGCCACCACGCCTGGCACTGTGCTATGTGGTTCTGATTGCTGGTGGGCGTGAGTTCCCACATCCAGTATTGTGGTAGGTGGTTACCAGGGCTGGAACCTGGGCCCTTGCACTTGCCAGGCAGGTGCCAGAACCGCTGAGCTAAATCCCGGCCCCTCACAGTAGCTTTGTAATGTAATTTCAAGTCAGGAATTGTGAGGCCTGCTGCCTTCTCTCTGTTGCCTCGAATTTCTTTTACTAGGTCTCTTCTGGTTCCAAATGAGTTTTAGGATTTGTTTTCCTCTATCTATGAGATACTCTGTTGGTATTTAGGAGTGCATTAAATCTGTGCAGCAACTTTAGAAGAATAGCTGCTTCACTTTATTGGTTCTTCCTACCCAAGAATAAGGGATATCTTTCCATTTTCTAATATGCTCTTTGATCTCTTTTTTCAGAGGACTGTATTTTTCAACGCAAAGGTTTTTTACTCCATTAGATTAATTCTTAGATATTTACATTTTTTGGATGTTATTTGGAGAGATTTTTTCCCCCTGACGTATTTCTCAGAGTTTGTTGTGTACAGGAATACTATTGACTTTTGAGTGTTTACTTGGTGTCTACTGAATTGAGTTATCAAATATAGAAGCCTCAGTGTAGTTTTGGGGGTTTCTTTGTAAAGTATCATGTCATCTGAAGATAATGATTTAGTTTTCTTTCTTATTCCTTTTATTTCTTTCTCATTTAATTGCTCTGGCTAATTTTTCCACAATTATACTGAAAAAAAGTGGTGATAGTGGACATCCTTGTTTCTGATTTTAGATGAAAGTTTTCAGGTTTTTTCTTTTTCTTTTTTTAAGTTTTCTGAGAGAGGGTCTCACTTTGTAGTTCAGGCTGGCCCTGAACTCACTATGTAGCCCAGGCCAGCCTTGAACTCACAGCAGTCCTCCTGCCTCTGCCTGCTGCCACCATCCCCAGCATTGTGGTATATGGTGCTAGGGATCAAAGTCAGGACATTGCACTTACCCAGAAAATGCCAACCCACTGAGCTAAATCCCCGGACTAAGATTTCAGTTTTTGTTTGAACCTGAGTCATGGAATCCACTGATTTTTCTATGTTGGCTATTCAAGGTATCCGTCATTTTCTTAAGCCTCTCTACTGTTTTTTCATCTGTATCTGCTTTAGAGTCACTAACCATGTCTTCTCATAATGCTCACCATCTCTGAAGTTATCTGAGAAATTATTCCTGACTTGATTTTTTCTAGAACCTCATTCATCTGCTTTGCTACTTCCCCTGACCACACCAGGAAGTTCCGGTGATGGCTTTCACATAGCTGCACCTCGATGCCCTGGGCTCAGCTTTGGCGAGTTGGGGGTCTGGGGTTCCATCTTGCTTAATTCCTAGGTTGATGCTTACAAGTTGTTTATGGCAGATAGCTTTATTGCTAGAATTGAGAACCCTTAGGAAATGCCTCCTTCTCAGAGATGTCTTCCAGGTATAGCTGGCTTTGGGTTTTGTCTGCTGCAGGATCCGACCTCTTCAGTTTATTGGGGATGAGAAGTTGCTGCGTATTTGACCTAACCCTCAATCTTTGGCACTGGTCCATAGAATCAGAACCCGTAGCCATGTCAGTCTTGCCTTACCAGGGAGAGCACTGATTACAGCAGTTATGTCACCTGAACTAAAGTATAAGGACAGCATCAAGCAGCCTAGAAAGTGACAGACTGTGGTAACTACGTGCCACCTTTAACCATATGAACTGTATTTGTGATTATATAACAAAACCTAGACCAATCAGAATTGTATACAGTAAATATGCCTTCCCTCCATGTGGTGATTTTTACCCTCAGGGAAAAAATTTTAAAGGGCCTAGAGGAAAAACTAGAAAACCAGGAAGAGAGTAGGAAAGACTGGAGGGAAGGCAGATTATGAGGACTTTTGGAAACTGAAGAAGACGAGAAAGAGCAAAGGAAGAAGTAAGAGCAGAACAGTAACAACAAAAATGCTAGCAGTAATATTCACACTCATAGAAAACCAAGAACAAACATGAAAAAAGGAAACGAGAAAAACGTCCCCCTCAGGGTACACACATCGCTGCGGTCGCTGGTGGGCGGAGTGGGCGGCCGGAGCCCAGACCCGGCAAGCAGCAGGGGGTTTGGGGGCGCTCGGGGGGAGGCTGTGCCGCTTGGAACCAGTTTTTTCCGGCCTCCCGAGGATTCCCCCGCCGGTCTGCCGCCCTGACCGTGGGAGCCGCCAGGTGGCGCCAGCCCGAGCTGCTCTGAGTCCCGAGCCCGCTCCGGCCACTCTGAGGCTACCGGCCGCCTGCCCGGGGGTGTGCGCCCCCGCTCCGCCCCTCCCCGGCTCCGCCCCCTCCCGGCTCCGCAGCCCCGCCGCCCCGCCCCCGCCCCGGCTCCGCCCCCGCCCCGCCCCCCGCTCCGTCCCCGGGTCGCCTCTCCGTGGAGGCCGCCCGCTCCCCAGTGGCCGTCGTGCAGCCCAAGCCCGCGTGCCGCCGCCCCCCTCCGCGTCCCTTTCACGAGTCCCCGTGGGCTTCAGCTCCCGCTTCTGCTCGCTGGGTCCCCGGGACGGCTCCCCCTTCTCCACTGCTGGATTCCAGCGTCTGGACAGACCTCGGAGGGGTGCGCCTGCCGCCCGCCTCTCCACCATCTCAGGGAAGGAGACCTGCTCTTGTCTCGTGGGGCCCGCTCTTCCCCGGGAGGGTTTTGCACCTGCGGGTCGTGCCAAAGCTGGGCCGCAGGCTCCACACTGCGGCCTCTGCCCACCCGCGAGAGGACAGGCAGGCCCCTGAAAACATTTCCCGACCTTTCCCGACCTTCCCCCTCTGACAAAACCGTAGGCAACGTTGGAGCGCACGTAGCCTTATCCCCTGTGGCAGGACGGCCTGGGGAGGGTGGCAGGGTGGGCGGTGAGCGGCTCTCAGTCGGGGAGCAGGAACCCCGACCGGCTGGGGATTCGCCGGGACCCAGCCTGGCCCAGGACGCGCAGGGCCCTGGGCTCATCCCCCATCACAGGACAAAACCCGGGGACACAGAGCAGAGCTCCAAACAACAGAACAGGCCTCTGCACTGCGGGAATGTGCAGCGGCCTGCGGGGCTGCCCGAGCTAGAGGAGAAATGACGCAGAACTTTTTCTCCTAAAATATAAATTGTGTAAAATATGTTCTACAAAAACCGAGTGCCACCTGAGCGTGATGGCACGCGCCGGTGATCCCAGCTACTTGGGAGACAGAAGCAGGAGGCTGGGAGAGAGAAACTGTCCGGAACATTCATCAAACCTCTAAACGAGCGGTTACAGAACTCCCCGCGCACTCAGGGTCCGGTCGGCAGACACCGCGGCCTCCCTGTGCCGGGAGGCGGTGCGGGAATGCGCTTTGGTGGACACGACACCCCACTGTCAGTGTCAGGAGAAAACTGCTAGAACGCTGCTCTTGCCAGGTCTAGCAACATCTGCTGCTCCTGGTTAGAAATGAGGAGCTGGGTGGATAAGGCAGGTGGCGCGAGAGGCTTCGAGGAAGTGCCAAAGCGGCTGCCCCCCGGGGCCTACTGTGCATCTGCCTTCTCCGGTTCCAAGATGAAAGGCACAGCCACCTAGGTCAACAGAAGGCTGTTTGCAAGTGTCGTAGTGTATTTAAAGCACGGGGTAGTGCGCCTATTACAGCTTAAAAATAGAAGAACACTTTCTTCTTTCGTCATTTTCCAAGTACCCCCGCCCCCCTCCCCGAGGCTGCCATTCTTGGAGTTGGTCCAGAGATGTGCGTGAACGCTGTACTCGGGCCCGCAGGGCGACGCGCTGCCCCCGCTTTCCACATCTCCGCGGGCCAGTGTCGGGGCTCGCCTGTTCTCAGATGTCGGGAAATTCGGGGCCTGGCTCCACCCACATGTGCACGTGGGATCCCCTGGCATGGGAAGGAGCCCCTTCCTCTAAAAATACTTAGATTGGCCTTGGACAACGTAAAAGGGGATCTCTGTAGGGATTCCACCCGTTGACTAGAGCTGGGCCCTTTGCCATGCCCCTGAGAGCAGTCTGACCCGCGAGGGAGCGCCCCCCGGGGGGCGGGCCTGGAAGGAAGACGGTCGGTCCTCCCCGTCCCCGTCCGCCTCCTCCCTCAGCCCTCCCTTTCGCCTCTCCCCAAGTTTTCTCTTCACCTCTGCTCACTGGCACTCAGTGTCTTCGGGGTTAAAGGTAGTTGAGGAAATACTCTTCTGTATTAGTTTACAGAGATGTTAATGGATTAATAAGTTACTTTTCCTTATATAGTTACAGGTTCCTGAAGCCTCCTTAGGATAATGATCTCAGGGCTGAGAGAGGTTTGGCTGCCTGGCAGGGCACCAGTCAGCAGTGGTGCAAACCGGTAATCCCAGCTCTCTGCCAGGCTGAGCCTGCAGGATGGAAAGTTCCAGCCCAGCCTGGGCGACTCGAGACCTAACAAGGTCCTGTCTCAAAATAAAAAATGTAAAAGGGCTAGAGGGCATAATGAAGACCCTGGGTTTATCCCCAATACAGAAAAAAAATTCAGAATAGTGCAGTTAATAATTTAAAAGGAAAACATCCTCTGGGGAATTTCAAATACAGTATATGCAACGTTAGACACGGAAGAATGTGTCCCACGTACCTGTAGCGTGACTTCAGCAATTATCAGCTCAAGGTGCCTTGATCTATAAACATGTCCATCCATTGCCCCTTCGCCATTATTTTCAAAGCTAATGTCAGAAATTATATTTACCTGTGAATATTTTAGTATGCATTTCTAAAAAGTAAAGACTTTAAAGAGCATGGCCATAATGGTATCATTTCACCTGAAAAATAACAATTTTTTGATACATCATATGTCTGTTCAAATTTGTGACTGTCTCATCGGTATTTCTTATTTTTTTGCAATATTTTTGAACATTAGAAATTGGTTAGAATGTAAAAAATATTAAGATGTGTTATGTACATATAGCAGTTCCTCACAATGAATGAAATCATTGTGTATCAGAAACATACTAATAAAAATTAAAATAAAAAAGTCGGTCACTAAATCTTCTAGTATGACCTATCAAGTTTGTGCTTTTGCTTTTAATATTATTGTAAACGTACAGAGTTATACAAACTGATGTGTTTAACCTTTTAAAATATAATATATATAGCTTTAATGAGATTATTTGATATGTAACTGTATTTTTAAGAAGACAAGAGCACTTTGTGATATAAACTGCGGAAAGTAAGCAGGAGTCTGAGCCCCAGCAGAGCTGGGGAGTAGGTTGGGGGCCAGGGCGGAGGTGGGGTGCCGAGGACAGCAGTGTGATAAGCCGTGTGCTGAAGCCCCCACAGCGTGCCCTCAGTGTGAACGCTCGGGCGTCTGAGGGTCATCTGAGTTTGGGGTGCTGGGGGACAGCACGTGCCCACCAGCTCTCCGAGCGTGTGTGCGTGTTCTCACGTGCTCTCCTGTGGACTTCTCGAAAATCTTATGGTTGAGTCAGGAGAGACAGATAGATTGGCAAATATTGTCGTGAACTAAAAGGTACAGAGAGAAGTGTAGGGACTTCAGCTGCTCTGCTCTGGAGGGGACGGGACCTTCCTGGGAAGCTGCAAAGAGGACGGTGGACCCAGGTCCAGGGTGGCTGGGGAGGCAGGGAGCGGGTGGGCACAGGGGCAGGTGTCCGGACCCGGCGGGCAGACGGGAGGAGGCGTTGAAGAGGCAGGTGGGGGAGAAGCCAGTCTGCGGCGGCCCGAGCCTCGATGGGGAGCACAGCAACCCCATAAAAGGCAAGGAAGGTGCTAAAGGGTGTCACAGAGGTTGTGTGATGAGATCTGGACTTCAGATAAAGCAGGATAAGGTCTGGTATGGGTGACAAGGCCATTAAGTCTGCCTTTCCTGAGCAATTAGATTCTATTATGTTAACCACAGAGACTGGAGTTGCTAGCGGTGGTGGTGAAACACGAGCACTTGTAACCCCAGGTACAGGGCCCGCGACAGGATGGAGCTCACCCCCTTGCAGCTGCACGGCAGGTGGCAAAAACACAGTGTTCTTATCAACTGTCGCCTCCTGCTTCTCAGCAGTTCTTCAAACCAGGGTCACTTTTTTTTGTTCAGGTCACTCACTGACATGACATAATTTCAGGTTGTAATGAACTCTGTTTACCAGGAGACCACGAAGAATACCCATGCCATCCCTGCTGTCTCCGAGGACACGGCGGCTGGCTGCCTGGGGGTCTCGGGGTAGCCCGAGGGCCTGGCCCCCACAGCTCCTGGAGACTTACCCGCCCCCCTTTACTCTGTGGGCTCAGGCTCTGCCTGCAACTGCCCAGCTCGAGTCCTGTCAGTTTATGCCCAGGGGAAGCGTAGCTTCCAATCAGACACTGACGATCCAGCTAGAAAGAACCTTATCATTACATGATAAATTCATTAATGAAATTATGAGCCATACAGAGAGAAAACAGGAAGAAGTTGCTAATTTAATGTGGGAAGACCTGACTTAAATTTACATACCTTGTTTGGGTTTTGTTTCATTTTTTGAGTCAGGGTCTCACTATAAATTTCAGGCTGGCCTTGAACTCACTGTGAAGCCCAGGCTGGCCTCGACTCACAGTGATCCTCCTGCCTCAGCCTCCTGAGTGCTGGGATCACAGGCCTGGATCATCACACCCAGTCGAATTTACATGTCATTTTACATGTGAATTTACATCACACCTACATAAATCATGATTTTCTGTACACTGCCTGTCATGTGTTGAGATGTGTGTGAAAAAATTAAGAAATATAGCCGGGCACAGTGGTGCATTCCTGTAACCCCGGCACCTGGAAGCTGGAGGAGGAGGACGGTCACGAGAAAGAGGCCAGCGGGGCTACACAGTGGCACCGCGTCTCAACTATATAAATAA
Source organism: Petromus typicus (assembly GCA_004026965.1). Lineage (NCBI taxonomy): Eukaryota > Metazoa > Chordata > Mammalia > Rodentia > Petromuridae > Petromus > Petromus typicus. Next base: position 12,312 of record PVIR01013909.1, on the reverse strand, counting down.
ACAAAAACAGAAAAATGAAGAATTCCAGTATCGCATGATGGAGGGTCTGTTTGAGTGCGTACCCTCCTCCCAGGGTGACCGGTGCCGGCCCTCTCCCAGGGCAGCCCTGGCACCCCGCCCACTCTCCGAGCGGGCCGCCCTGGTGCAGTAGACGTCAGCGCTCTTACTCTTCTTTCTTGGACAACGACTTACCTGCCTGGCACGGGCAGCTTTTCTGGTTCAGGCAGTGAAGCCCCCACATTAGACTTTCCCAGACTCTCTTTAATAACCATACATTTCTTATGAACAGGATTTCCTGTTGTCTTCCTGTGCACGTTCATTTAGCCTTGAGTTCTCCATGCATTTAGCTAAATGGAACTAAAAGGGTGGGGATTTGGCTCAGTCACACCAGGCCTGCCTTGCAAATCCAAGGTCCTGAGCTCAATCCCCAGTACCACAAAAGAAAGAAAGAAAAAGAAATCAAACTAAGTGTGATAAGTTCACTATAAATATTTTTGCATTGAAAAATTCCACAAAGAGAAATTGCAAATGTATTTGTACAGTGAGTACTGTCCTGTTCTGCAAACTTACAGCTTCTCTAGCACTGTCCGAGGAAGCAGTCGGGATGTGGGAGCACACAGGTATTTGAGTATATGAGTCACTTTGTCCTTGAATCTAGAGTAGCTGTAGCTGTGGTTCCTGTGATGGCTGAGGTGGATGGTGGCGAACATTCTGGGGACATGGCAGGCTCTAGGGCAGAGAGACAGAGCCGGGCCGGCTGGCTCACCCCTCGGGAGGCAGAGGCAGGAGGATTGCTGTGAGTTTAAGGCTAGGGTAGGCAGTGAGTTCGGAGTCAAACTAAACTACAGAGCAAGACACTGTCAAAAGACAGGGCCGGGGATATAGCTCAGTGGTTGTGGCACCTGTCTTGCAAGCACAAGGACCTGGGTTCGATCCCCGGTAACCACATACCATACTGGGCGTGGAGACTCATGCCCAGCAGCAACCAGTACCACATACCACAGTGCTGGGCGTGGTGGCTCACACCTGTCATCCCAGCACTTGGGAGGCAGAGGCAGGAGGATTGCTGTGATGTGAGTTGGAGGCTGAGCTCAGGGCCAGCCTGAAGGACAAAGTGTGACCCTGTCTCAAAAAACCTTAAAACAAAAAACCAAAAAATAAAAACAAACAGAGACCGAGTAATGGTGGAAGACCTGGAGCTGGGGGAGTGGGTATTTTTTACCAAACAAGAATATACTGAAGAACCAATGTTGGGTCTTTTGAAAACAAAATGACCTTGAAGATCACTGAAGGAAGTCTAGAGAAATGTGTACTTCTGATTAAAAGTGAAAACACTGGCCTTTCTCTAAGAAAAGATAATTAAAGTTTATTTCCTAAGCAGGGTGTATTATTTGATGAACAATCCTTGAATGTCGTCCCTGTGCTCCCGCCTTTAATCAAAGTAACTGAATTGTTTTCTGATTTGTTTCCTAATGTAGCAATCCCAACGCTGGCTGTTGTCCACGATTAGATGTCCGCGGCCGCGTCTCTCAAGAGTGGGACCTCACACCCTAAGCAGTCTCCGTGGAAACATGGCCTGCTACGGTGGCGCGCTGCACCGGGGAAGGGGCGCAGTCACCCACCTGCTCTCCGCTCTGGGCCCTCACTCATGCCCGCCTCTGCTGCACCCCTCCAGAACTAGAGTCTGCCTGTGACTCTTCCGGGTTGAGCTGTGCAGAGCTCGTGGGCCAGCTGATGTCAAGAGGCGATAGTTGGAAGGCAGGCTGAGCACTAGCCTCCTGGCCTGCCTGTTCTGGGTGCTCTCTTGGCCCGGGCCTCCGTCCTGTCTCCCGCCTTGTGCAAAGGCTCATTTCTTATCACGGTTCTCTGCTCACCCTGTCCGGCTCCCGGGGCTTAGTGACACGTTCTGGTAGCTCTGATCTTGGAGGCTGGCTCGGCAGTGTCCAATGGGGCCATGCTTGGTGACCAGATGGGTGGGGAGGCATTGGTTCTGCAGGCCCCGGGTGAGTGTGCGGGTGTGGGGTGCAAGGGTGCCTCTAGTGAGTGAGTGTATGTGTGCATGCACACGCGCGTGCCCACTGTGGGGAGAAGAGAAGACTGCAAAGACTAGATCCTGAGAATGCATTCCTCTGAGTGCCAAGACTTTCTGTTAGCAGGACAACATGAAGCACCAACATGAGGGTTAGAGAGGCCCTGGGTGGTAGGACGTTTGGAGTCCCGTGATTTACCATCACCAGTCTGTGTCTCCGGCTCCTGGCAGGTCTGAGCAGAGACCTGCACCACTCGCAGAAGCCAGATAGAACATTTCTGTAAGTTCCGATGGTCGCCTACTGGGCCAGCACTACTCTCACTGCAGGAATCGCGGGAAGCCCTGGCACTATCCACAGGGCCCTGGAAACATGTGAAGACCTTGGGCCTGTCACGAGGAATTAGGCACAGCCCAGCGAATCCATGCCAAGCCTCCCCTTTGTCAGGGAGCGAATGCGGCAGCCCTTCCTGCGGATCGGTATCTCCTCTGTCCGTGGGAAAGCAATGACGATGCACAGGCTGCGCGCCTCTGAGCAGCACCCTCAGGCCCTGGTCACCGCTGCGCACTGGCCCTCTGAGGAGAGACACCTTCTGCGTTCTTCATGGCCCACACATGCGCCCGGGCCCCTGGAGTGGGGCGGGTTTCCCCCCAGCACCGGGTATGTGCTGCAGGGAGGCTGCAGCAGCTGGCACCCCCTCAGGCCCAGGCCAGACCTTGGGTTGAAATGGCAGCACTAGGCTTTTCTACTCAGCAGGTGTTCTCGGCCTTGGAAAGTAGACAGAGCACAGGCAGGAGGAGAATGCTGTGGCTGGAGGCCTGGGGGCCTTTCCTCTCAAGAATCAGCTGTAAAGGTGAGACACAACAAAGCAACCAAACCAGGGGCAGGGACTGGCGCTGGACAGAGGTGACTGCCTGGCTCCCGGGAGGGCGACGCAGGTAGTTCTTGTAAGAAAGAGGTGAAGTTCCCCAGTCTTCTCTAGGACTGTGAGAAAAATTGCTTTTAATTATGTTAATTACAGCGACAGAGCCTTTCACTTCTCAGAAGAGCTTTTCATCTTCAAAGGGGCTGCACGCTGGAGCATTAGTGTTTGACATGAAAGTCTCCAGAGTTTGGGAACTGAAGTCGGAGGGGCCCTGGCTGTGTGGGCCAGGGAGCTGAGCAGCAGCCTGCAGAGCCAACAGCGCCCAGGGAAAGATCTGGCTTCCGGAGGAGCCCAGGAATGGTGTGGAGCTCGGCATCCCGCTGTTGGACTTGTCAGATAAAATCACAGACTCCTGCTTGAGTCTGGATTTCAGATAACCAAGAAACAATTGCTCAGTGTATTCATGTATTTGTTGTTCCTCTGAAATTCAAATTTAACTGGGTGTCCTGAGTCGTTATTTGCTAAATCTGGCTTCTCTACTCTGGATGCTCCTCTCCCCAAACATAAACACCTCCCAGCCTGGCTCCTACCAGACAGACGGACAGGAGAGGTCAGCAAGTCGGGGCGTGCTCCCCCTGGGGCACCGGGAACTAGGTAGGACTCCCGGACCTGCCCAGCCAGGTTTTTCCCACCCTTGTGCGGGAATGTGAGAAACTCTTTTAAGCTCTAAGGGTCTCGGCTGAAGGGCTGGACAGTGGGACAGAGAATCGGTCCTCCGCAGCCCCTGTCTTGCCTTGGAATTTGGGGGTGAAGGAACATCTGGGATGGACTCTCCAGAGCTTGCCTACCATCCTGCCACCTGCCCTTCTCCCTCTCCTTGCCTCTGCCAGCCTCACTGGCAGCTCTCCCAGGCAGAGCCCTGTGGCCACGACCCCCACGGTTGTAACTTTTGGGTGGAATCGCTTCCACGACAGAAACCGGAGACACATGGTCCCGGGCTGAGATCAGCTTCCTGCCCTGGCCGAGGAATCTGGGCTGCCAGGACGGGTCTGGGCCTGAACCAGAAATGCTGCAGTTTCCCCTGGCTGGGTGGGGAGGGGAGGCAAGCTGATACTTGCCGCGGCACAGACAGACAGTGACTGGGAGGCTGCCACGTCTGCTCGAGCCAGAGCGAAACTCTTGGGGCCTCTAGACTTGGATTGGCTTGTGGCGAAGTTCCCAGGCCCCGGAACTCTAAATCCAGCCCCTGGGCCCGGTCAGGGTCAAGGGCAGAGTGCACTGCGATCTCCACTCCCCCAGGACAGGAGGATGGTCGCACACATTCACATCCTGTGTTACAGCTCAGGCCTCTGGGCAAGATTAACATTCCACACGCGGCTCTGGCTCCTCCCATGACCTCACGCGAGGAAGGCACGGAGTCAGCCGGGCAAGGGGGCCGCTTGCTGCTCGCTGGCAGCTGGGGGGGGGCAGTCTTTCCTTCAAGGGGGTGACGCTGGGAGGACTCAGAAAAGGGCATGCGGTTCCAGCGCTTGTAGAGAACTGTATCCGAGGAAGACGGCAGTAACTTTCCTGTGAATTTCAGCGTCGACACAGCCTGCCAACGTTTCTGTCTTTCTTTACCCTAAGATGTGAGAGTGTACGGACACAGTGCGGTACACTCGGCTCCTTGGGGAGGAGTGTGGGACCCACTGGAGGTCTTTAGTAAACATCTTTTAAATTTTAAATTAAAAAGGATCATGCTGGAGCCCTTGTGCTTGCTAGGCAAGTGCAGCCCCTCTCAAGCTAACGCCTTGGCACTTTCTCATGTTTACTGAGCCGCTGACTAGAGGAAAGGAACGAAAGAAGAGAGAATGCGTTGATTTTATTTCGGTAGAGATCTAGCAGGAATTCTGGCTCTTATTTTCGAAGCCTCCAACGCTGCTACTTTATTTCTTCAGATACTCTTCGGTAAGATCTTCTATTCTCACACCTGCCACTTCTGTTTAATGCAGCGGCGGTGCCAGCTCTGCTAAGAAGGTTTTAGAAACAGTGAACTCGAGCAAAGAGAGCTTCCGAGGTCCCCGGCTGTCCCAGGGCACTGCCCCAATTAGGCACCTGGCCCAGTATGTCCGGTGGGTCTGTCTTTGGACTTGAAAGGCCCAGGAGCATCTCCCACTAGCAGCTCCTCGTTAGGCAGATGTCACTGTGCTGGGAGGGCCAGGTGGTACGTGGGCTGCCTCATCCTTGATTCCTAGTTCTGGGGAGAGAGAGAGAGGGAGAGACAGAGACAGAGACAGAGATAGAGAGAGAGACAGAGACCAGTCCCAGATAGTGGGGTGTGACATTTTCATAAGAATTAAAACCAGCCCCAGCCATACACAGGACCTTGTGATGTGAAGGACAGTCCTGGTGGGGTGGCTAAGATGCTGATAAAGAAATCTATACCCTTATTTCATCTCTATTATACAGCAAGTTGTCTTTGTTGTGGTTTTACTGGGGATTGAACCAAAGGCTTTTACGTTGTAAAATTTTAAAATTTTGAGACAGGGTCTCATTAAGTTGCCCAGGCCAGGAAGAAACATGCAGTCCTCCTGCCTCCGCATCCTGGAGTACTGGGGTCACAGACGTGCACCACCATGCCAGCATACATTAATTTAGCACAAATAATTTGAAATTCAGAACTGTGGGTTTGAACCTAACAAGGCCACTTTGCTTGCAACCTTGTGGGATGTCTTCTACAACTGTTTTCTCAAGAGTAAAATAGAAATGCTACTAATACACGTTAACAAATAGGTATCACACACCTGCTGTGTGCCAGGCCCTGAGAACTTGGTGGCAAACACGACAGGAAGCTGCTGTTCCTTTGAAGCTTATTTCCCTTCCAGGACAGAGGCCCCTGGACAGCACTCTTTGTGGCTCAGCCACTACTAATTTTTTGCAAATATAAATATATGTATAGAATACGTTGATTGGGCTGGAATTTAGCTCAGTGGCCACTGTTCTCGTCACTTCTAGACACTGCACTGTTCAGTCTACACAATATTTTAGTTTGTTTACCTGATACCTCCAGATAACCCTTTTCTGCGAATGGGGGATGTCCAGCTCTTTGATGTGACATTCAAAGCCTTTGAGGTCTCTGTCTTGCCTAATTTGTCACTGCAAATGCTACATGCAGGCCCATCTCAGTGTTGTGACCAAACTAAGTGCCATCTCTGAACCACCTCAGTACGTTTGCCAAAATGTTTTCTGTTTCTATTTTTCTGTCCAGAAGACTTAGGTGGAGCTGAAGGATCATGGGTCCAGTCTTCCTTCCCCCTTGTGACGTTTTCCCATGAGGAAATGCCGGAGAGTCACATGGCTGGGAACCACCAGGGGCCTGTGGTCCCCTGGGGACTTTACTGGGCCCAGAGCCCCCCACTGGGGGCGTGTGGGAGAGGAGGCCTCAGTTTCCCCAATAAGTGAATGTAAAACATGGACACTGGTGAAGTAATGTCTGCAAATGAGACTGCAGAACAGATTAGCACAGTAATACTCCAGCTGGTGGGAGCTCCACGAAGACAGGTCAGCAGGTGCCCGGTGCGTTCCAGGAAGATCAAGTCCCCGTGGCTCGAGCTGGAGGAACAGGCCGGGCTATGGTTTGAAAGTGGACGAGGTTCGACTGGCAGCTCTGCCTGGCACGTTCTCTTCTCCGTGACACGACGGCCAGCGCGCTCCTGCTGCACAAGGTTTTCCTTTTCTTTTTTTATATGGTAAGGGGATCAAAGTCAGTACCTTGCGGTTGCCAGGCAGGCACAGTGCCACTGGGCTAAATCCCTGGCCCCTTGAGGCTATGTTGCTCTGCTCCAAAGCCTCCGGCGGTACCGAGCCCTGCGTGAGGTCCTAGCGACGCCGCTGCCCCAGCCACACCGGCCCCTCCTCATCGGTGCAGCCCGGCATGTGCCCGCTGCTCGCCAGTCCCTCTCTCCGGAGCAGTCCTCCCCCTGGCCCACCCCCCTTCCTCTCACTTAGTCTCTCTACCCAATACCATCCGCTTCCTGGTTAGTCTATGGAAATGTTGCTGTGCCCTTGCGGCCTCCTCACCTCCTTCTGTTGCCTGATTGTGCTTCTTAGCGATCGCCGACGGTGCGCCTGCACGTTTGTTCTGTTCAATGCCTTCTGCATCGTGAGAGCAGAACCCGTTATCTTGCTCATGGCCGTATTCTCCACACTAGAACAGAGTGTGGCACTGGGCAGCTGCACACACACATTTACTGGGTAAAAGAATAAAGTGTCTTGATAAAACAGATATTAGGAAATCACAAAATATTCCTGAGCAGGAGAATGGCAGTGGGGTTCTCTATCACGGGGGCTGGAGACAGGTTGCGCAGGCAGGGTGCTCGGTTCGATAATGGAAATACGCGGGAGTTCAAGCCGAGAACTTGGGAAGGGAGGGAAGGCGACACGGCGGGGAGTGAGTTTCAAAAGAGCAGGGTTTTCTCTGCTGCGTAGTAGGTGCTCAGTGAGTGTGTACTGAATGTGGAAGGGATGGTGCTTGTCACCTCATAAAGGACAGGTCCAGAGTCTGGGTCGGGATCTGCCTCAGAGAGCCCTAAATCCCGCGCTCTGGAGCCTTTTGCAAGCTCGGAGCTCACGCTCTTCTGGGGATCCCCCTTCCTCCTCTGGCCAGCTAACCGCCAGGGTGTCTGGCCGCCTATAAGTAACCTGGATTTTTGCACCTTAGCTCAGACAAAGCTAAGATTTAAACTCCAGGAATTGAGGTGGGTTTAGGTTGCCAATACCTGGGGTAGGGGCCGGGTTGATGTCATCCTTGCATTATGGAATTAAAGTCCTAGGTAATGTACAGAAAGTAGTGTGGATAGGAGTGCGCAGGACTTCTCTGGGCGGTTCAGAGCCACTCAGAAAGTGGGAATCCCTGGAGACACCGTTCCCACCCGACGGGCGGGGCTGCTCCTTGGCTAGAGAATGTCTCCTTGTCCTCTTCTCTTTGTCAGTTAGCCGGCCAGCTCGTAGCCGGCCAGCTCTCCAGGGCCTTGTTCACCAAGTTGTGCCTCGCTCCCAAAAAGAGAGGTTTCATAGTCTCTCTGCCTCAAAAATAAATATGCAGATGCCAGGCGTGATGGTGTGTGCCAGTAATGCCTGCATTCAGAAGACAGGATCGCCTCAAGTCCGAGGCTAGCCTGGGCAATATAGTGACTTCACGGCCAAGCCAAACCACAAATCAAGGCCTTGTTTCAAAAATCAAAAAAATCAAATAAATGAGTAGATAGGTAGATAAATAAATGTAGGAGCACATGTCTAGATTTTGCAGGTTTTTGTTAAGTGAATATCAGGTGCCCAAACTGTGCCATCTTCTTGCCTAAAGATGGGGAGTAAGTGGGGAGAATAGGAGTGGAGAAAAATCTCACGTAATGATCTCGTCAGTCCTGTGAGAGGCAGCATTCTCTCCGGGAGGTGTGTAAACCAAAGTCTGGACAGCTTGGCGATCAAGAAACTAGAGAAGGGAAATGCCAAACAAAGCTGACTCATTCCCAAGCCCGGTTGTGTTTCCGAGGGTGTCCATGCTGCCTGCAGAATTTCACCACAAAGGTCAGCACTGTCAGAAAGAGAAGGGGTTGGGGGCATCTGCTCAGCTCCCACACAAGTGCCTCTTCTCTCCAAACAAGTAATGATAAAATACATGTGGACTAGTATTATATATGTCTGCTTTATAAATCAGGCAGTGCTGCAAGCTTTATAACTAAAACAGCCCTCCTCCCTTCTTAGTTTTGCTCAAATAATATTTTACTTCCTAAAATTATTGTTGAAATCTTTCACCCATTCTTATCATCTGCACCATACTTTTTATCTTCCTTTAATCTTTAATCAACACACATTTTTATTTCCTTCACTGTCATCATATGGGGTGAACTGGGGAAGGACAGAAGCTAAACACAACTGGCGATCTGTTAAGTTAAACAGAAGTTCCACTTCCTGTCCCACTGCACCCCGAAAGATGCTGTGTGCACATGTGCTTTGGGGACAGGGGCTTGGAATGGGGACAGGGCCTGGGGGAAAGGGAGTTGCATCTCCAGCCCTTCAGAAGGGCTTTTATTTTTTTTTGAGGCAAGGGCTTGCTAAATTGTCCAGCCTAGACTTGAACTTGTGATCCTCCTGCTTCAGCGTCCCAAGTAGCTAGGAGCACAGACGGGCTACCAGGTCCAGCTCCAAACTTTGTGTTTTGGAAGTTGCCAAATGCTCCAGTACTCTTCTCGCTCACACCGAGCCTGGCACCCTGTGGGAGCTCCTGGCTGCAGAAGGAGACCTCAGGGACTTTCCCGAGGTCTGGAGAGAGGATTTACACAGAAGAAACCGCAGACTGGGCAGCAGAGCTGGCTGCTGGCCACAAGCCCCTCCATCGCCATCTTCAGACCAACTCACTCTTCAAAGCAGCTCAGGAGCACAAGGAGGCGCTGCACTGCTGATAGGAAGCTAAAACGAAGCCCCTGGCCAGCCCCACAGGGCAGCACACTGGAATCAACCCTGAACTCCCCGAGTGGTCGATTCCTGTTCAGCTCTTCTGTCTGCAGGGCCGATGGGAACCTCCGCTACCAGCATGAGGCGGGAAGTGGACTCTGGGACTTGTTAAAGGAGAGGAAGAATGGACGGAGCCCAGGAAGCTTCCCGGCGGTTGACGCACAGCCTCGTTCTTGCTCTTCTGCTCCCACACAGGCCCAGCTTCGGAGTAGAGACAGCAGCTGGCTAGTGCACAGCTTGCTCCAGGGACAAAGAGCAAGCTGGGACCCGACAGCTCAAACACTCTGGGAGGGAATTCTCCCGGGCGCTCAAGCCAAAGTCGCTGTTCTATTGGGAAGGGAAGGCAGTGTTCATTTATGTATTTATTTCTGCTGCCAGCCTGCAGCAGCGCCTAGCCATCCCTGTGATGCCAGGATGAGGAGTATATTCTGGGATGCAGCCGAGGTAGGGTAAGAGGCAGAAGGAAAGATGGTAAAGAACACCAATGAGTATTACGCTCCAGCCTGTGTTTTCGGCAATGTGTTAGGCTCAGCTGTAGCTCTGTATCTTGAAATCTTTGGATAAACCAGGCATGGTGGCACACACCTGTAATCCCAGCACTTAGGAATCCTCGTGATTTTGAGGCCAGCCTGGGCTACTTACTGAGTTCAAGGCCAGTCTGAACTGTATAGTGAGACCCTGTCTCAAAACCAAAATGAAACAAAACAAAACAATTTTTTTTTTACAGAGGCAGATAAACCAGGGCCAACAGAGGGTTTGAGGCAGACCTGTTTGGTCTAAGTTCTTGTACCACAGAATTATCTGGGTGTGGTGGTCCCAGTTTGCGGTCCCAGAACTCCGGGTAGAGGGGGCAGGGAGAGAGGCAGAATTCGTGTGTTCCGCCTGGTGTCCACCCCTCTTTAGCCATCCCATCAGGCTGCAGCCGGCCGCAGAGACTCCTCAGCTCCCGGCTCCAGGAAGGGGAAAACCCAGCTCTCCTGTGCAGAGCGCTTGGGAGGGTGCCAGTTACCACACCCTCTGCTCTGCCAAGAAGACTAGGATTTGGGCCTCCTGGGTTTTCGCCACACATTTGATACTACAGAACTTACAGTGCTCTGGGAAGAGACCCCTTATCTCAAAATGAGAGCTGCCTGGGGGTGGGGGGGTCCCCACGCTCCCTCCCGCTGTGAATCAGGCCCTGCCTGAAACTCAGACTCACCAGTGACTCAACAGTGCCCCGGCTGAGTGGCAAACAGGCAAAATGGCAGAAGCCGGCCACACCACAGTGGGGGGGCCCGGCCTCGAGGACGGTCCCTTGGGTCCTGGAGGGGCCCCCAAGGCCCTCATCTCCCTGGACCTCCAGGATGAGGCACATTCAAAGCGAAGCGGACACAGGTGGCCTCCTGCCAGGTCTCAAGGGTAGTCAGGCTTCCTCCTGCACCACCTCTACCCTGAGCGCGCCCCATCAGTTCTCAGCAGAGGGCCTGTATTGGGGCTGTTTTCTTCCCCGTAATAGCGACGGTGCCTGGATTCATGGGAGGTTTTTTCCACCACTAGATTAGCATCAGTGGGAGTAGTTCTGGGCTGCTGATCACGGTCCACGTGGGAAGAGCCTCGGTCGGAGCCCTAGTCTTGGTTCTGTGGCTACATTGCTCTGTGGCTTTGACTAGAGAGATCACATTGCCTTGCTGAGATCTCAGCTTTTTCATTTGTAAAAATAGCGGGGGTTTGCACCCAGCTATCTACAGGATCAGAAGATTAAGGAGATGAGTGAGCTTGGCCGGGTTGGGTGGTCCTGACTGCATGGCACAGACTCCTCTGACACGCTGGAACCACAGCCAGGGAGCTGAGCACGCGTGCTTCCAGAGAGGTTGCTGGACCCCAGAGAAATCCGCAGGACCTTCAAAGACCGTGCGAGTCCAGTGAACTTGTCTGAGCCAGCTCTGCGCCTGGACCAGCGGGTCTGGAAGGACGCTTGCATCCTGAGCTTCCGTGACTCTGGCCCTTCAGAATTCACTTCATCACTGAAATTTCTGCTAGTGCAAAGTGAGCGTCTGTGGGCAGGCTCATGCTTGAGTGCCACTGGACTTCCAGCCCTCTCAGATGACACTTTCCTGGTGGTCTTCCCCCAGCTCTGTGCACACATACGCACACACTGTGCGCGGGCTGTTTGCTTGTCCTCAGCAGCCCAGCCTAGGCCAGATAAAGATGCTGCTTACTTAGTGAGCTCATCCACCATAAAGATGGGGCCGGCAGGGAGCGAACGCCTCCCGGGGTGAAGGGAGGGTGGCCCAGGGCGCTGCTAGGACTTGAGCGGGCTGAGTCGGGCCCCAGGGCACAGCGCCTTCCTTCCCGGCCTGCTGGCGAGTCCCAAGTGGAAGAGGGCTGGGAACCAGCCCCCAGCTTCACCGGTCTGGGCTGTCCACACCACTTCTTTTACTAGGACTGACACACCAGCGTATCACAGACGAGAAGGTCTTCGGGAGGAATTCAGGTTGAGTGCGGTGGTGCACGCCTGTAACCCCAGCACTTTGGAGGCTGAGGCAGGAGGACCAGCTCAAATTTGAGGCCGGTCCGAGATACATAGTGAGTCTGAGGTCAGCCTGAAAGATAGGGTCTCAACAGAAAAAAAGCTCAGAAAGAGATTTCTTCATCGTTGTGAGATTCAGGTCTGAGGGCTGCAGGGCAGATCTATTCCACACCTTTCTCCTTGGCTCGTACATCCTATCCCTCCTTTACATGTATGCTGCCATGTCCACATTGCTGCTTTTCATTAATTAAAAGGGTCTCGTCGTGTGTTTCAGGCTGAACTAGTGACCCTCCTGCCTCAGCCTTCGGACAGCGGGGATCACAGGCATGCGCTCCCGGAACTGCTTCTGTTCTGAGAACACTGGTTATTGAATTAGGGCGCATGCTTGATGATCTCCGTACAGACCCTATCTCCAAGTA